>SJYV01026668.1:1852-43875 GCA_006410875.1 Neotragus pygmaeus | reverse complement strand
AAAAAAAAAAAAAAAAACTATAAAACAAAATTTTGGAAATGCCCTAAAGATGTTAGTGCCAAAGAACTCATGCCTTCAAACTGTGGTGCTGGAGAAGACTCTTGAGAATCTTTTAAACAGCAAGGAGATCAAACGGGTCAATGCCAAAGGAAATCAACCCTGAATATTCATTAGAAGGACTGATGCTGGAGTTGAAGCTCCAATACTTTGGCCACCTGATGAGACGAGCCAACTCACTGGAAAAGGCCCTGAAGCTGGGAAAGACTGAGGAGGAGCCCTGAAAGAGGAGAAGAGGGAGGCAGAGGATGAGACGGTTAGATGGCATCACCGACTCAATGGACTTGACTTTGAGCAAACTCTGGGATACAGTGAAGAACAGGAAAGTCTGGCTCAGTGCAGTTCACAGGATCCCAGAGAGTTGGACATGACTTAGCAACTGAACAACAACAACAACAAAAGATATATAACAAATGGAAAAATATTTATTTTTTTTAATTTATTAAGTTCTCAGTAAGAAGGGTGTGAGTCACCTGAGCCACAAGTCACTCCCTCGCTCACTCTTGTCACCAGATCACCATAATGGGAGCTCCACTATGTCACCCGTGACCCAGAAAATGGGGCTCAGAAATGCCCTCCCACCAGCTCCCAATCACAGTCTCTCCTAGAGCAAAAGGTAGCCAGCATTTCTCCCCAGCCCCAGTCACACACTGCAGAGACTAAGGCCCAGGCCTGCACGAAAAGAGATCAGAAGCTTCCTTTCCATATTCAGCCCCGACTTGTGCAGCAGAGACTGCCTCAGGCACGGCAGGCTGAGAACACTGGGCCCCAGGGGCCTTGGCTTCAGGTTTCTCATCAGGCAGAGGGCCCGTGCTGGGAGATACAGGCCAGGACACGAGAGGCTCCTGCGCTGGCCTGGAGCCACTTTCATAAAGCAGAGGTTTTACTCCAAGAGAAGCAGGGCATTGTCTTCAGGCCCAGTTCCAAAACAGTGGCTCAGAGATTTTACCTATGGCAAAGACAGGTTATACACAGGAGCTACTGAGAAGTTAGCTCCATAGATTAGCTACATAGATTTCTTTATTTGGAACAGAAGGAACAAAAATAAAAATCCATAGATACTCTAAGAAACCATGGATATTTTGCTAGTAAGCGCTTAAAAGGAGGCTTGTGGCTACATAAAAGCAACAAACTAAACCACTGGTCAGTTTGTTTGTCAGAGAGAATCAGAGAAAGAAACAGCTAAGAGCGAGCCCTCAAGGGTCAAAACAGTCCTCCAAGATTGGCCTCTAAATTGCTCCCACAAAGCAGTCTGAATTCTATTAGACTAGAGTTTAAAGAAGAATTCATACTAATTCACCAAACATTCTTTCCAAAAGAATAGAAGAGGAGGGAACACTTTCCAATTCATTTTATAAGGCCAATGTTATCAACAAAACCAGACAAGAGATCAAAATCACAGGAATTATGATAAATACAGTCACAAATATCATCAAAAACAAGTTAACAAAATCCATAAATATATAAAGAAGATTATACACCATGACCAAATGAGACTTATCCCAGAAATGCAAAGTTGGTGTAATATCCAAAAATGAGTAATGCTGGACACCATATCCATAAAATAAAGGACAAAACCCACGCGTCTCAATAGAAGCATTAAAAGCATTTGAAAAAAATAAAAACTAATGCCACTTCATAATGAATAAGGGAACATGTATATATATATAGAAATCATAAACACACACATGAACGTTCACCATCACACCTATCACATTCTTTATAATGGTAATTTATAAAATGAGTTAAATAATTGAATGCATTCAAATCCTGCGATATCCTGTGGTTGTCTCAAAAACTTCCACGTAGGTACATTTGTTCTTATGTATTGACTTGTAAATATGTAATATATGCCTAATATATTAAGACAAATTTTATAAGGGATGCAACTTAAATATGTAAAGATTAATTCAATATATGCGGAATAATTTAACCCAAAATGTTAACAGCAGTACTATCTAGCTGTTGAGATCACTGTTTTAACATTTATTTTTCTTTTATTGTTTTCTTTAAACTTTCTATGTTGTCAGAAGTTTAACAATGATTTGAAGCTTTACAGACAGATTACTTGACCCCACCCTCAATCTACTGTATTTCTGGAGGTATGACATAGGGAATATGAGCTTTTCCAAGTTCTCCAGGTCATTTGGACATAGCCAGTATGGCACAGTTATGTTTGTTTGTTTTTTTAATTAAAAAGCTTTATTTATATTTTGAATAAGCAATACATTTGAATAATCAAAATCCAAAGAGGTAGATTGTGATCTTTCTGGTCCTACCCTCAGTCCCTCAACCCCAGCTATGGGGTTTAGATATCAACAGTCTATCTAATTTCTAACCTAATAAGAGAATGGCCTCCACAACATCTCAAACATATTGCCACTCAGCTACACATGAACAGATAAAGGGAAAGGGAGTTCCCAATATGATGGCAGACCACCCTATCATCAGCGAGCTCTATTTGCTAGTATGCTCCCTTAGTGTTGTGGAATATGTTAAAATATATTTAATTTTAGGCCAATATATTAAAAGCCACCAATTCATGCTAGACTTATCTGCATTATAATAATGGTGCATAAACTCATGTGGGAGAGTGATACATCCAACTGAGGGACGTTCTTCCCTAATGTTTCCCAACCCCTCCCCACACACATGCACACAAACCAGGGATCTAGATGGAGCAAATTGAGATTGGGAGAGGGAAAGAAAAGAAATTCCCTGGCATGGTATCCTCCCTGAGCTATGCTAACAGGAAATCATCCTACAGAGTGTGAAATATGGCAGAAGGAAATGCCATACAGCTCTACCCAAAGGCTGAGCAGGAGAGGCTGGACCCTTGGGAAAGAATGCAGAGAGCTAAAAGGGCTATAGAGAAAGTTCAAGAAGTGAACGTACATGGGTCCCCTCTCAGCTCTGGCACCATGACGCGCATGTGTGCTAAGTGGCTTCAGTCATGTCCCACTCTTTCTGACCTTATGGACTCTCACCCACCAGGCTCCACTGGATTCTCCAGGCAAGAGTACTGCAGTGGGTTGCCATGCCCTCCTCCAGGGGATCTTCCCAACCCGGGGATCGAACCCATGTCTCCTGCAGCTCCCGCACTGCAGATGGATTCTTTACTGCTGAGCCACTGGGGAAGCCCCAGGCACCAGGACACTCATATGAAAATTAGAGAAAGAGCCTTGCCCTCCGGATTATCCCACCTTTTAGATCAGGGGGTGGGCAAACTACAGCCTCTGCGGCCAAATTCAGCCACATCCATTCATTTACATATTTTCTATGGCTACTTTCAGGCAACAGCAGCAGGTAGAATTCAGTAGCTGTGGAACATGAATAACTAAGAATTCACTTTTAGTTTACTGAGTGATCAACGTTCTAAAAACAGAATTACCATATGATCCACCAATTCCATTCTTGGGTATATATCCAGAAAAAATGAAAAGTCTAATTTGAAAAGATGTGTGCACCCCAAATATGCTAGCATTCATAGTAGCACTCTTTGCAATAGCTAAGACATGGAAGCAATCCAGTACTCATCAACAGATGATGGGAGAGATGTGAGATAGATAAATGGATGGTCAGATGGGTAGATACCTAGAGGAATATCACTCATCCATGAAAGAATATTGCAATTTGTAGTAACACGGATGTACCTAAAGAATATCATGCTTAGTGAAGTAAGTCAGAGAAAAAAAAAAGTGAATCACTTATATGTGGAATCTAAAAAATAATATGAATGAATCCACATACAAAACAGAAACAGACTCACAGACATAGGAAACAAACTTATGGTTAACAAGTAGGAAAGGGAAGGAGAAGGGAAAAATTAGGAGTATGAGACTAACAGATACAAACTACTGTATATAAAAGAGATAAACAACAAAAACTTACTAATAGCACAGGGAACTATACCCAATATCTTGTAATAGCCTATAATGGAATATAATACAAAAACAAAAGAAACAAAGCCAAATCCCAATGCTGTACACCTGAAACTAACACAATATTGCAAATCAACTAAACTATAATTAAAAAAAGAAAAAAGATTGCACTTTATAAACTTACAGAGAAGGAAAGCCCAACGTATATGTTATTCACTTCTATGTGGGCATTTTGTTCATTAAAATACATTAAAATTTTTATTATTATATCCAGCAATGAGAAAATAGCATGTGCCAATGCAATTATTTCTTTAATCAAGTATGTATTTACTTAGGATATACCCAATAATACATCCCTATGTGCTTTAAAACCATATATATCTTGAATTATTGAGAGGTTATATGTATGAGATTCACTTGCCATGTAATTGCATTTACTTCACACTATAGCAAATTATTCCTTAATAATGTTAGCTCCACCCATACCACTAGCCCAATCGTTTAATTCATCATAAGTGTTTATCTGGCATAAACACTATCGTTTGATTCATCATAAGTGTTTATCTGGCGTGAACACTTGGTATCTTACTTTTCTAAATCCTCTGATTTTATATTTATAAGCGTCAGAAATTCCAATAGTTTCCGAGCTTCCTAATTTCTTCAATAAAAACTTTGGCTATTGCTGTTGTTATCCATAGCACCAAGTATGGTTTATTTGCTATAGATCCATTGTTGTTGTTCAGTTGCTAAGTTGTGCCCAACTCTTTGCAATCCCATGGATGGTACCACACCAGGCATTCCTGTCCTTCACTATCTCCCAGAGTTTGTTCAAATTCACATCTGTTGAGTAGGTGATCCTGTCTAATCATCTCATCTTCTGCTGTCCCCTTCTCCTTTGCCTTCAGTCTTTCTCAGCATCAATGTCTTTTCCAATGAGTTGGTTCTTCCTATCAGGCAACCAAAGTATTGGAGCTTCTTTCAATGAATATTCAGGGTTGATTTCCTTCAGGACTAACTGGTTTGATCTTCTTGCTTTCCAAGGGACTCTCAAGAGTCTTCTCCAACACCACAGTTTGAAAGCATCAATTCTTCAGCACTCAGCCTCCTGTATGGTCCAATTATCACATCTGTATATGGCTACTGGGAAAAAACCATCGCTTTCACTATATGAACTTTGTCAGCAAAGTGATGTCTTTGCTTTTTAATACCGGCTCAGAGGTTAAAGCATCTGCCTGGAATGCGGGAGACCCAGGTTTGATCCCTGGGTCAAGAAGATCCCCTGGAGAAGGAAACGGCAACCCACTCCAGTACTCTTGCCTGGAGAATTCCATGGACTGAGGAGCCTGGTAGGCTACAGCCCATGGAGTCGCAAAGAATCGGATATGACTAAGTGACTTCACTTTCACAGGTTTGTTATAGCTTTCCTTCCAAGGAGCAAGCATCTTTTAATTTCATGACTGCAGACACTGTCCACAGTGATTTTGGAGCCCAAGCAGATAAAATCTGTCACCCTTTCCATTTGCCATGAAGTGATGTGACCAGATGTCACAATCTTAGTTTTTTGAATGATAAGTTTTAAGCCAGCTTTTTCACTCTTCTCTTTCTCCCTCATCAAGAGCTCTTTAGTTCCTCTTCACTTTCTGCCATTTCAGCGGTATCATCTGCATATCTGAGGATGTTGATATTTCTCTCAGCAATCTTAATCCCAGTTTGTGCTTCATCCCGCCCAGCATTTCGCATGATGTAATCTGCATATAAGTTAAATAAGCAGGGTGACAATATACAGCCTTGAATATACTCCTTTCCCAATCTGAACCAGTCCATTGTTCCTTGTCCGGTTCTAGCTGTTGCTTCTTGACCTGCATACAGGTTTCTCAAGAGATGGGTAAAGAGGTCTGATATTCCGATCTCCTGAAGAATTTTCCACAGTTGTGATCCACATAGTCAGAGGCTTCAGTGTATTCAATGAAGCAGAAATAGATATTTTTCTGGAATTCCCTTGCCTATTCTATGATCCAGCAGATGTTGGTAATTTGATCTCTGTTCCTGTGCCTTTTCTAAACCTAGCTTGTACATCTGGAAGTTCTTGGTTGTTGAAGCCTAGATTGAAGAATTTTGAGTATAACCTTACAATATAGGAAATGAGCCCAATTGTATGGCAAGATCCAAAGTAAAAAGCAAATAGTTAAATAAATTAAAAAATAAAAATAAATAAGTATATTCTTCCCATTAATAATACAGCAAAGTGTCAGTGTTTTCCTCTTAAATTGTCTCTTTCCACTAGGGATGGAACAGAAACGCGGCAGAGAAGATCGTCATCTCCCTGAGACCTGAGGGCCAGGGAGAAGCCCTGGTTTCCGTTTATTTTCAGTCTTGCTCGTAATAACTTCTTTCAAGAGCTTTCCATCAACTGTCATGAAGTGAGCATCTTAACTGAAGGCAAATTATAGAAACTCAGCTGATTCGATAACTGTACAATTGCTAAACCAAACTAAACTAAACACATACACACAATCTGGTCAAAAACTTTCTCAAATTCTTCTATATGTCCAGCTTTCTCAAGCACTTCTGTAATTTTAAAACATTAAATATATTATGGCACAGTTGGGAACTATAAAACAAAGTTTGATAGTGACAATATATTGTAGGCATATTTAACCAGGAATACACAAGTTCCATTAGCTGCAGAAATTAACCCAAATAAGAAGTAAAACAGATCCAGTATAGCTTTTTAAGGGAAAACATGAATTTGCTGGCCCAATGAGTGCCAGCACTTTCTGAGCTACATTTGAAAAGCATCTGGGGAGTCTGAGCCACATTAACCACAACAACAAAATGCATATTGAATTGCTTTTTTGGATCAACATAGTTTAAATCCACAATAAAATTTAATGTAAAACACAAGGCCAGTATTGCTTTCATTTCTCTTAGAGGAGTAAATTTTTTATAGTAACTTCGAAAGTTACTATAAATGGTTTTATAGTAAATTTTTAAAGGATTTTTTTCTTCCTTTCTTAGATTTCTTCTCTCTCGATTTAGTTTTAAACATAGTTGTTTGAGGAGAATTCCTTGACACTGACAATAGCAATTGTTCTGTAAAAGAATTTAACGTTCTTCTATTAAATAGTTATTGAATGGCTACAGGGTGTGAGTTACTGAAGGAGGTACAAAGATGAATGATCAATTGCCTCTTCCCTCAACAACTTTAGAATTAGAGGGATACAAGCGTAACAAAGTAACAAGGAAATGATTAGAGTTGTTGTTGTTCACTCATTAAGTCATGTCCAGCTCTTTGTGACCTCATGGATTGTACTAATAGCATGCCAGATTCCTCTGTCCTTGACTATATCCCTGAGCTTGCTCAAACTCATGTCCATTGAGTTGATGATGCTACTCCAACCATTTCATCTTTTGTCACCCCCTTCGCCTCTTGCCCTCAATTTTTCCCAGTGTCAAGGGTCTTTTTCAATGAGTTAGCTCTTTACATCAGGTGGCCCAATTTATTAGAGCTTCAGCTTCATCATCAGTCCTTCCAAGGAATATTTAAGGTTAATTTCCTTTAGAAATTGACTGATTTTTTCTCTTTCCAATCCAAGGGACTCTCAAGAGTCTTATCAAACACCACAATTCAAAAGCATCAATTCTTCGGTGCTCAGCCATTTTCATGGCCCAACTCTCACATCTGTACATGACTACTGTACATAGCTTTGACTATGATGATTAGGGGTTAAAATTTAATTAGGAGAGTATAAGCAAGTTAGTATGGGAAGAAGAGATGGAATTTAGCAAGAGGAAACAAGGGACTTCACACATAAGATAGCGTTTCAGTTAGTCCCTTGGGTTAGTTTTCTGAGGCTATTGTTACAAATTACCACAAATATAATGACTTAAAGCACACTGATTATCTTGGGTCTCGCTAGGCTAAAAGCAATGTATTGGTAGTGCTGGGGTTTTTTTCTGGAGGCTCTAAGAGTGTTATGGGTTGAATTGTGTTCCCCTCAGAAAAGGTATGTGGAAGGCCTAACTCATGTACCTATGAATGAAATCTTACTTGACAATAGGGTCTTTGTGGATGTAACCAGATTAAGAGGCGGTCATCAATATGGGCGCTAATGTGATTTGTATTTTCAGAAAAGGAAAATCCCACATAAAGACAGAGACACACAGGGAGATGAGAGAGGCAGGCATGGCAGCGATGCAGCTGCGTCCCAAGCCAAGGGACACCGGGGCTCCACTGTCACCAGCAGAAGGCAGGAAGAGCCAAGGAAAGACTGCCCAGGGTCTCAGAGCGGGCATGATCCCCCCGAGACCTTCTTTGGACTGTTAGCCTCCAGATCCGTGAGGGAATAAATTTCTGTCCTTTTAAACTCTGCAGTGGACAGTACTTCATTACAGCACCCCTAGGAAACCAATACAAGGACCAAATCTGTTTTTTTGCCTTTTTCAGCATCTAGCAACCACCTGCCTCTTTTGGCTGATGGCTCTTTTCCTTCATCTCCAAACCCAGCATGGGCAAGTCTAGACTTCCCATGTCAAACTATGAGCACCGCTTCCTTTGTCACACCTCCTTCTTGGGCTGGCTCCTCTTCTGCTCTCCTCTTCCATTTTCAAAGGTCCCTGTGGTTACACACAACACACCCAGATAGTCCAGGATGACTTCCCTATTTTTTGTTTCCTTCAGTTCAGTTCAGTTCAGTTCAGTTCAGTCGCTCAGTCATGTCTGACTCTCTGCGACCCCATGAACCGCAGCATGCCAGGCCTCCCTGTCCGTCACCAACTCCTAGAGTTCACTCAGACTCAGGTCCATCGAGTCAGTGATGCCATCCAGCCATCTCATCCTCTGTCGTCCCCTTCTCCTCCTGCCCCCAATGCCTCCCAGCATCAGAGTCTTCCAATGAGCTAACTTTGTTTGCTTACTTGCTACTTTTTAGCCATGCCATGTGGCATGCGGGATCTTAGTTCCCCGACCAGATGTTGAACCTCTTCCCCCTGCAATGGAAGCAGGAAGTCTTAACCATTGGAGCACCAGGGAAGTCCTGATTTCCCTATTTAAAAGGTCAATTGATTAGTAACCTTGATTCTATCTTCAGTTTAATTTCCCATTTAACATACAGTATGTATATGTTTCTGAGATAAGGATGACGGCATCATTAAGGGACCATTATTTTGCCTACCACCGTCCATAAAGCAGAGTTCTCAGGGTGGTGGACACTTCACTTTATCATAATCACCTTATGTCAGATTCTTAGACTTTACTTCCTATTTTGTGAGTAGAGACCAGAAACTAAAAATCAAGCAGGATTTCTGATTGGTGGTCTTGGAAAAAAAGTATCTCAAATGAAAATGACTTTGAGTGTATATATAAAAAGAGAAAAATGAAGACCATGATCATGGAAATATAGTGTAGCTTTACCCTGTTGTTATTTAGTTGTTAAGTCAAGTCTGACTCTTTGTGACCCCATGAACTGTAGCCCACCAGGCTCCTCTGTCCTTGGGATTTCCCAGGCAGGAATACAGGAGTGGGTTGCCATTTCCTTCTCCAGGGAATCTTCCCAACCCAGGGATCCAGCCTGAGTCTTTTGAAAGTGGATTGTAGGTGGATTTTTTACCACTGAGCCACCAGGGAAGCCCAGTCTTACCCTAGGGAAAGATAATCTAAAGGAGATTTGTGAAAATCCAGTTTGGAAATGAGGATGATGTCAGAGTTCAAGAAGTTTGAGGACCAACTTGCTGCTGCTGCTGCTGCTGCTAAGTCGCTCAGTCGTGTCCAACTCTTCGCGACCCCATGGACTGCAGCCTACCAGGCTCCTCCGCCCATGGGATTTTCCAGGCAAGAGTACTGGAGTGGGGTGCCATTGCCTTCTCCAGAAGACCAACTTAAGTGAGTTTAATTTCACCTGGGGAGTCAAGAAACCAAAAACATTACAGAAATACAATAGCTTACTTCTTGAATACATATGTTTTTTCTCCAGAAAGTAATTTATTCCCGGAAGAGTTAAATGAAAACATTCAGTCTTTCAGTCAGTCTTGTCAGTCAGTCTTGTCTTTCAAGATATAATATTGAAATAATCTAATTTTGTATTATTCAGTTATGAGGCCATAATTTCTTTTTTTTAATAATCCTATCTTAATCCATTTCTCTCCAAGAATAAATCCCTGGCAAGAACTGAAAAGACAGATTGCTAATCAAAATCTTTCAACCTCTTGGCACTGTTAATATAACTATATCACAGTTACCTGTCTTTCACCGCTAATGAATATAGACTTGGAGAATGCAAAGATTAAATGGTAGTAGTTGTAATAAATGTTAGCCTTTTCCAATGCAACATGATGCTAACTGCTAGTTAACCAATTTTCAAACTCCTGCCATTGTTTCAAAGTACACTATAAAACTGGCAAGATTTTCATACCCTTGTCACTATTATCAGAACCATAAAATCCCAACTGAAAAAAAAACTATTTCTAGAGATAAAAATTTAATACAATGTAAAAGGTGAAGAGTAGCAGCCTCAGAATATTTTAAAACAATTTTCCAAGATGAGAGATAATGAATCATTGTAGCTACGAAAAAGACACAAGACTTTATCACAATAAATCTATGTCAATACTAAGGAATAAGAGTAGATACATATATCTGTTGTCTCTGTAACATAAAATATTTGGCATTCTGATTTACACAACATTTCCACTTAATAGAGTATTGGAATATATACCTATCTTAGATTTTACAAAAAATACCCTGAAGTAATGCAGCTTTAAAGTAACTGGGTCGTCCCAGTGCACCAGCCCCAAGCATCCTGTATCATGCATCGAACCTGGACTAGCAATTCATTTCATATATGATATTATACATGTTTCAATGCCCTTCTCCCAAATCATCCCGGGGAGGGAGGTGGAAGAGGGGTTCAGGATGGGGAACACGTGTACACCCGTGGCAGATTCATGTTGATGTACGGTAAAACCAATACAATATTGTAAAGTAATTAGCCTTCAATTAAAATAAATAAATGTATATTTAAAAATTAATAATTAAAAGTCATAACTGAACTGCCATCACCACCATAAATGAACCTTAAAAAGCTTACATACCTAGCAGCAAATAACGTAAAGATTGCTCTAGATTTTCCCACTTCACTCATTGTCCAAGCAAAACAAAACCAAATCAACCAAACAAACAAATTAACCGAAAGAGCACATTGTTAGATGGCATTTTTCGAAAACGCCCACAGAGATGTCTCCTCTCCCTCAGGATCTTCCATGGTGTGATCTCACAAATTTCCCCCTGCCTTGAATCTGGGTAGGCTTTATTTTATTTTTAATTTTTAGTGTAAAAGATTTCTTTTACCATATTTAAAACAGATGACCAGTCCAAGTGCGCTGCATGAAACAGGACACTCCAAGTCAGTGCACTGGGGCAACCTAGCGGGATGGGAGAGGAGCGAGGCGGGAGGGGGTTCGGGATGGGGACACATGTAACCGTGGATGATTCATGTCAATGTATGGCAAAACCACTGCAATCGTGTAAAGTAATTAGCCTCCAATTAAAACAAATAATTAATTTTTTTAATTTAAAAAGGGTTCTTTTTATTATGTGTAACATAGGCAAAATTATTTAAATCAATATCTTTTTAAGGAATTTCACATGTTTCAATTCTTTCCACTAAGGGTCACCTTCCCTTAGGCTGGCTTTTAAGACTCTCTTATAACCCATAGTGGAGAAGGCAAAGGCACCCCACTCCAGTACTCTTGCCTGGAAAATCCCATGGATGGAGGAGCCTGGTAGGCTGCCGTCCATGGGGCCGCTAAGAGTCAGACACGATTGAGCGACTTCACTTTCACTTTTCACTTTCATGCACTGGAGAAGGAAATGGCAACCCACTCCAGTGTTCTTGCCTGGAGAATCCCAGGGACAGGGGAGCCTGATGGGCTGTTGTCTATGGGGTCGCATAGAGTCGGACATGACTGAAAAGACTTAGCATAACCCATAGAATGTATCATAGCAGAATGATGCTTCGCGTCTTCAGAGACCAGGTCAGAGGAAGCCCTACAGCTCCTGCCTTGGTCTCTGGAATGTTCTTTCCATGTCTTCCTTTTCAATCCATTACCTCTCAGAACCAGTCGCCGTGCAGTAACAAGCCAAACCACATAGAGAGATCACATGATACACTCGTGTTATCATTCACAGCTTTGATCTCGGACACAGCCTCAATTCCCGCCCACTCCCAGTTATCAGAGGTATAAGAAGCTTACCAGTGCATCCAAGAGTCACCCCAACCTCAGAATTTCCCAACTGCAGCTAGAAACTGTGAAGTA
Source organism: Neotragus pygmaeus (assembly GCA_006410875.1). Taxonomy (NCBI): domain Eukaryota; kingdom Metazoa; phylum Chordata; class Mammalia; order Artiodactyla; family Bovidae; genus Neotragus; species Neotragus pygmaeus. Next base: position 31,624 of record SJYV01026668.1, on the reverse strand, counting down.
GACACAAGCCACACAATCCATGATCCCAGCAAATGGTTGTGTGATACTACTGAGTTTGATTTCATTTGTTATGCAATACAGATAACTTGACATTAGTTCAATAATTTGTATTAAAACTATGCTAATCCCAATGTTAGTCTGATTAAAAAAAAAAAAGATCCAATATGGTATATTATTCTGGCATTTAGGAATCATGCCACATGTACTACAAGTCTTCACCTGCAGGTTTAGAGCCATGCCCAGCCCTGAGATCAAGCTGAGAACTTAGCCTAAGAGTATATTAAGAGTTGCTTCCCCACTGCAGATTGGGATCTACTTCCCCACATCTGACATCCCAAAGCTGGAGATAACCTNCCACATGTACTACAAGTCTTCACCTGCAGGTTTACAGCCATGCCCAGCCCTGAGATCAAGCTGAGAACTTAGCCTAAGAGTATATTAAGAGTTGCTTCCCCACTGCAGATTGGGATCTACTTCCCCACATCTGACATCCCAAAGCTGGAGATAACCTCAGTACATGTGAAAACGATCTAGAGTCTCCCTGCATATCTTCTTTGCGTCCACTTTGTGTGATTAGCTGTATGCAATAATCTCAGGTAGAACTGAACTGAGTCTATCTAGACGGTGCCTTAATCCCCTTGGCTTTTTTCATGACCTTTTCTCTAGAGCTAAATTCTGCTTCCAGGAAGTTATTCGAGTTCCCCTTCCTCTGAATGAGAAACTATCTAACGCAAAGGACCATGGATATTATTATGTATCTTATCATGCAGACCCATTTTACCTGATGCTGACTTGGATCAGAAAGGTCCCAAGTCCCTCGGACTTGCTTATGTAAACAGTTTGTACCTTCCATCGTAAGTCCCAATTTTGTTCAAAGGTTGTTCCCTCAGCTCCTTACCTTCATCCTATGAAAACTGGGATACTAGGAATGTCTTCCCAGATAAAGAATCAAGAACATTAAACAGGACAAGGCTGAAGTTTCCAAAATTAGAGATGGGCTTCCTGGATCCTGACTTTCAGAGTTCTAAGCTAGAGCTCCTTAATTATATTCAACTTATTTCAGACCTGACCTTTGAATGTGGGGTGGATCTGAACCAACTGATAGGGTCAAGTAAGAGTAAGATATAGCAAAAGGTAGAGGCCAGGGAAAGGGCCATTCTTTATAGTAAGAATACCTCCACTACAGTTTGTGGTGGCAGTCTCTAGAAATGCATGCTAGAATTATCTTTTTTTTAATTTGTTGATTTTTTTGGTTATGGCTTTATTAATTTGCCTCTTTGCTTCTTTGGAAAATGGGCCATCTCCATTCTTATTTTCCATGAATTTTCAAAGATATTCCAAGGTCTGGAGGAAATGTAAGGCAAGTAATATTTATTTATTAAGTGGCTACAATTTACCAGATCTTTTTATTCATATTAGTTATCGCCTTTAATCTCCTAAATTCCAGGAGCTACTGTGTTTTTCCTAATTACTGTGTAAGGATATGGAGACTCAGGTTAAATACCTTGTTGTTCAGTTGCTAAGTTGTGTCTGACTCTTTGTGACCCCACAAACTGTAGCCCACCAGGCTCCTCTGTCCATGGAATTTTTCAGGCAAGAATTCTGGAGTGGGTTGCCATTTCTTTCTCCAGGGGATTTTCCTGACCCAGAGATCGAACCTGAGTCTCCTGCCTAGCAAGATACTGAGACTCAGGTTAAATACCTTGCCCAAGTTCTAAAGCAAGGAAGTGACAGAAGTTCAAGGTTCAAACCTGCACCTGCTTGACTCCAAAGTCTATGCACCTTCCACCATAAGGTTAAACTTGTTTAGGGTAGGATGTTTAATTTTTCTTTATAAATGTTATTCTCGTTGGTCTAAGGATTATTTTCCTTCATAGAGAAGAGAAAGGAAGAAATGAAGTTGAAAATTTTCTCTTCTTCTTGCCATCTGCCCCCAGGAAACCAGCCACTCCCTTTATTTGCTTGCTCCAAACATATTTGCCCTTTCAAGTATTACTAGCACTTTTTTTCCTCTTAAAAACCTTCATTTAAATCTGGATTCTACCTTTTGGATTTGTTTCATTTAAGTCCGTGCTGTTCTTCTATATTCATGTATGACATGAGGCACCTTGCTTCTCTTTGGGATTCTCATCTCTGAAATGAAATAACAACAGCATCCAACTTACAGTATGCCATGAAATTCAAAGCACAGTGTGGTTGCAGGAAGTGCTCAGCAAATGTCATCTAAGATTTCTACCATCATCCTTGGTCATCCACCTCTCCTTCCACCTTTTGGTGCATATCCTTTAACATCTTTCCTCTGACCAATCTGATTTCTTCCAACACTGATTATACTGTCAGACTTTTATTTGAAGTTATTTTTCCATTCCTCTTAGTTCATCTACTCATTTTTTTGAGATAACATATATATTTTTGTTTCTTTTCAAAGAAATGAATGTTGTAAAACCTTCTGCTAATACTGGTTTACTTGAGTCTTACCTTTGCCTGCATTTATTTCTCTTCTCAACATGTAATTTATTTTTTCACTGGAGGGTAATTGCTTTACAATGTTGTGTTGGTTTCTTCCATATAACAGTACAAACCAGCCATATATATATATATCCCCTCCTTCTTGACATCTACGCATTCTTAAGTTTCCATCCAAAGAGTTCTACACTGATTTTTGAACACAATTTTGAATTGTGGTTTGTTTAAATACCTCTTCTCTGATTACTTCTTGGATGACAAAATTGCTTTTCCCTTGAGTTACTTCATATCCCTCACTTTAGTGTTTACATAGACAGATTTGAGCTTCCCAGGTGGTGCTAGTGGTAAGAACCCATCTGCCAATGCAGGAGACATGACACATGGGTTTGATTCCTGGGAAGACCCCCTGAAGGAGGAAATGGCAACCCAATCCAGTACTCTTGTCTGGAGAATATTACGGACAGAGGAGCCTTGTGGGCCATAGTCCATGGGGTTGCAAAGAGTCAGACACAACTGAAGAGACTCAGCAAACAGCGTAGCACATGGCCAGATTTAAGACAAAATAGCAGTATGTCTACTTCTATTTTCCAAGAAAATAAAGTAACTTTTGCTCATCATCATTATCATCGTGCTTCCTTGTTAACTTTTTTTAAAAAGAGGCTGTTCTGAAGTATCTGGGTTTCCCTTGTGGCTCAGCTGGTATTGAATCCACTTGCAATTAAAATGGAAAAATAACTTCAAATAAAAGTCTGACAGTATAATCAGTGTTGGAAGAAATCAGATTGGTCAGAGGAAAGATGTTAAAGGATATGCACCAAAAGGTGGAAGGAGAGGTGGATGACCAAGGATGATGGTAGAAATCTTAGATGACATTTGCTGAGCACTTCCTGCAACCACACTGTGCTTTGAATTTCATGGCATACTGTAAGTTGGATGCTGTTGTTATTTCATTTCAGAGATGAGAATCCCAAAGAGAAGCAAGGTGCCTCATGTCATGAATATAGAAGAACAGCACGGACTTAAATGAAACAAATCCAAAAGGTAGAATCCAGATTTAAATGAAGGTTTTTAAGAGGAAAAAAAGTGCTAGTAATACTTGAAAGGGCAAATATGTTTGGAGCAAGCAAATAAAGGGAGTGGCTGGTTTCCTGGGGGCAGATGGCAAGAAGAAGAGAAAATTTTCAACTTCATTTCTTCCTTTCTCTTCTCTATGAAGGAAAATAATCCTCAGACCTGGGTTTGATCCCTGGGTTGGGAAGATCCCCTGGAGAAGGCAAAGGCTACCCACTCCAGAGTTCTGGCCTGGAGAATTCCATGGACTATATAGCCCATGAGATCACAAAGAGTTGGACACGACTGAGAAATGTTCACTTTCAGTTCACTTCTGAAGTATTTTCTTTTTTAGCAACAAAATGCATAGGGGACAACCATGCTTCTTGGAAGCAAAAAACAAAAGACAAAATTCTTTTATAGACTTGACCTCTGACTCAGCACTCAATTTGAAACAAGAAGACCTCTTGATACTTTCTTTTTCTCACCTGAAATACTGGGACAATAATGTTTTCCCATTATTGGTATGTGGATTAATGAAGCAATATAAAAACTTTGAGCACTTCCGACAAAAGTTGCTCTATTACATTCCAATTTCCCCTCAAAAGATAGAGAAATCAACTCACTAGTCTCTATGGAAAATGTTTAAAAATCCATTTTGCTCACTTTTTCTAACAGAGCTGGAAGAGAAAGACGTTTGCATAGGAAAAGATACAGATTCAAAGATGTTGTGCTGTATTTTGTCATCAAAGCCATGAAATATTATATAAGAAATTTTATATGCAATTGGCAGCTTTTAAATATTTTAAATATGCATTTATCTACAAAAGTAAATAGGCATTTCTCTAGTAAGTATCACATGTTTTTCAATCATCCATGAAAGTACTTATCTTACATACTGCTACTATGATGGAATATAAAAAGAGAAACATTGAAGTAAAAACTTTGAGTCATGCCTGAACAAATATGGGAATTAAAAGTTACTCTTGAGAACTATTCTTGATTCACATCTTTATGCCTCAAAGAAATTTTAAGCAACTCACTCTCTCCTCCAGTTATGTTTGATAATAAGAATTAATAAAATAGGAATTATAGAAAGATTTAAACTTTAGAATAAAGTCTGAAATATATTTAAAAATAATACCTAGGACATCTGAAAACACAAGTTACCCTAGCTGATTTCAATCTACTTCCAAATAATTGTCATATATGAAATTTTCATTTTTCTACTACATTCAGTAAACAATTAACACAATGAATGTCCCTGTGTAATTAAGACACTGAAAAATATGGAAATAACTCACCGAAACTGGTCAGTAGACTGATAAGAATAAAATACATCATTAATGTTTGTGGGAAGGAAATTATACGTATTCAGATGATTAGACTCAGAAGCCATGTCATCTAGGGAATTAAGGAATCAAACCAAGAAAAAAACTTCAGTAACAATATAAAGTATATGCACCAAGTATAAATTCATGGCCTAAAGATTTGGGAAAGCTAAGTGTAAAAGTCCATCACAGAGCACTAATACAAATAAAATCCAGTAAATGAACACTACACTAAGCCCACCTCTCCAGAATTCTTCCTTTCCTTGGAAAACAATTTCAAACTCAAATCATCAACATTATATCATTAGCATGATACAGACAGCATCAATGCTCATGGTAACTCCAATATGCAATTTACAAATTGTTTTAAAGACTCAGTAAGGTCTTGGTTTGCCCCAGACTGCACAGGGCAGAAAAGAAAACCAGAGTAATCAAATAAGCCAAAGCAGATGTGAAATTGAAAGAATAAGAGTTTAATTCTATAATCTTCACCAAGGCTAAACTCCCACTGATTCTATCTATTGAGAAAATACAATTGAAATTTAAGACTATTAAAGTCATGTTCTAGCCTCCTTGAGGTTACTACATTTGCTGTTTACAGATTAGTGGCAGAACCAAAAGAATTAAGAAGTGAAAAACAAAGAAATGAACTACAGCAATGGTTTTCCAAGCAAGGTATTGAGAGACTGGGTAGCATCATATCACATACAGAGTTCTCATTTGTAGAAAAGACTCCACTGCTAAAATCCTAAAATACAGATTCATGAACTAATAAATAGTGAGAGAACCTGCCATAGAGGAAACTGAAAGGGACTCAGAATCAGACAAATATAACTACATTCAAAGCCTTGCTCAGATCCTCACTAATTTTTAAAAACAAGAGCGTATTAACACCAGCTTCACAGGAACTACTGGAAAGACTAAATGCTTTAATGTATGTAAAGAGATCAGCAAAGAGTACTAAATGAATGAATTATGTCCTCCCCCTCCACCCTAAAGATACTAAGCAGGGATCAATTAATAAATCCCCATGTCTCCACCAAAACTAAACACTATCCATATTAAAAACTTAGTGGGAAAGCAGTTTTATAGCTCACCCTCTCTGGTAGGTTATCACAGTGATTTACAGCTTTACTGCCAAGAGCGTGGTCCCTCCTGCTTACCTAGCCGCAAATTAAGTCACTTTCTTCTTGACCTTACTCAGTCACCATACTCCATTCTAAATTCTAAGCTCCTGGACAGAAGGTGGTACAGAGAAACTCTTTGTCTTTTTAAATTCATTGTCTAAAATTAAAATCTAGTAATGTCTTTTTAACCTTTCTTTCTTTGTCCTTTCTTCTAATTTTATGCAAATGAATGATCACATCAAGGAGCTAGCAATGAATATTTGGTTAGTACTACCACACAGGACTTATCTTTACCAGTCTTGTAAATTAATCCAAGGGTGTCCATGGATACCTGATTTCCCCCAATATATTTCCCCTGCTACTAGTTTATAAAGCAACAAATTTCACTAATTCCCTAAAAAATATTCTAAGTCTTTATTTAAGCTTTGCTTTGGCACCAATTTGTTACATTCTCAAAATCATGCAATTATTCATTTTCCTATGTAAAAAACATTACACCAACCAGTATAATCATATAAGAGAATAGCAATTCCAGGCTACACAGAATGAGTAAGCACAAGAGAAGTTGCTCAAAAGTCAGTTAATTACCAAAATCTGTATATACTATGTATATTAAAGCACATATTTTATGCAGTGTTGATTTTAAAATGTCACCTGGACAATGAAACAATTTTTCATATTTCAAAACTTTCCTTCAGTATATAACCCCCCAGATATGCCCACAACAACTTAGAATCCATTTATAGAAAGAAGTAAAATAAAAATACAAAAATATAATAGGCCTCAACCCTAAGATACATAAGCAAATAGAAACTGCTATGACAAGGGCAGTTCATATAAATGCTAAAAGGAATTAATTTTTTAAAGATTTGTTCTAAAATAGTCACTTTGCTAAGAACAAACATGTAGACTATCTCATTATCACAACAGCCCAGTGAATTAAGTAATATTATATGATATAATAGACAAATTAAACTTTGATTAAATTAAATGACTTTATGAATAACTAGTAGGTCGTGCTGTTGAGATGTGAACCCAAGTCTGTATAAGGCCAACGTTCTTTGTATTTTACCACAATCGTGTGACACTATTAATTGTGAAGGAATGTGATGTTCATGACCTTTTCCTGACTTGAGGACTCTCAGGAAAATTTTAGGTTTTGTATATGTATTGATCATGGTAGACAAATGTGAGACAAGCAATTTACTACTGCATATTTGGAATACATTTTCTCATTGGTAAAATGGTCTATATCAGCATCACCTATGAGAAATAAATGTAAGCCAATACATAATTCAAAATTTTCTAGTGACCAAGTTTAGAAAAGTAAGAAGTAAAATTAGTTGTAATAACATTTAACCCAATATACCCCTAACAACCTTCCTACAGGTAATTTATATAAAAATTATTAATGAGGTATTTACATTACTTTTTCAAGTCTAAGAAGTTCAGTGTGTGTTTTAGACTTACAGCACATTTAAACTAGCCATATTTCAAGCACGCAATAGTCAACTGTGTCTGCTGACTACCATACTGGGCAACAGAGTTCTAGACAACCTTTAAGCTCTCTTCCACCCTCAAAGTCTAGAGACCTATCATTCTACAATTTGTAAAACATACTCATGACTCTTGAGAAGAAAATGTTGTAAAATTATCTTGAACAAAAGTATCATTGACACATGAATTTTATTGCCTAACTAGGTCATTTGTTATCATAGGATAACAGAGAAAAAGTAATAATATATTTGATGTATTTTATAATATATTTCAGAAAAGGCAATGGCAACCCACTCCAGTACTCTTGCCTGGAAACTCCCATGGACGGAGGAGCCTGGCAGGCTGCAGTCCATGGGGTNATACATAGTATATATATACTATGTATTTAATATTATATATAATAACATATTTAAAGCAAATATATTATTGGCTTTATTATTAAATAGTACTTAAAGCAAATAATATTAAACTACACTAGGGAGTAGCTTGTGTAGTCAGAAATAAAGGCGTGCAAGTTGTGAGTGACAAGTTCGGGCAAGGTGAAAAGGCCACGAAGTTATATTCCAGATCCAAGGAAATCTGTTACACTTGAAGATTACTTTTTCACAAGGTGAATAATTGCTGTTTGGTTTTATAATTTCTCTAACACTTCAGAGGATGTGAGGGTCCATATTCCCTCATGGACATTCTGATTTAGACACCTCACACTTTTTAGCTGTTTCATAGAATATACACGTGCAGAGAAAAGGCCTAAAGCCCTGTTAGAATATACTCATCTTATTTCAGCCTGTAATATCATCAAAAGGGTAATTTAAATAATGAATTCATTTTAATTGCTTTAGATATTAGACCAACCAGTACTTTGGAGAGTTTTTCTTAAACAACTAATTTATAAGAAATCTCAATTTAAAAATCATGCAAAAGGTAAAACAAATGTCTCTATTGTTTTTCTTTACTCTTTAGTATATTTAAACTAATTAAAAATATCATTCACTTATAAAATTGTCAAACAATACATGGGTATATTAGGTAAAGCTTATACGTCCTGTTTCACTAGTCCCCAATACATTCTTTTCTGTTTAACAGAGATAATATTTGAATAACCATCTTAGTCTTTTTCCTGTGCAGTTGTTCACACATTTATACAGTAGTAGTATGGANAATGTTCCCTTGGTATCTCTGATTTTCTTGAAGAGATCTCTAGTCTTTCCTATTTTATTGTTTTCCTCTATTTCTTTGCATTGATAACTGAGGAAGGCTTTCTTATCTCTCCTTGCTGTTCTTTGGAACTCTGCATTCAGATGCTTATATCTTTCCTTTTCTCCTTTGACTTTACCTTTCACCTACTGAAAGGCAAATTTCAGATTGCAGGAGCTTGGAAATTCATTTGCCTGTCATTTCAGTATCCAAGTTCTTTGATTTTATCTGCTCCTCCTATACAGCTGACTAGATAAGAATTGAGCACAAAACATCATCAGTGTCTTGATATATCCCATGCATCATGAAAAAAATAATCACAAAATAAAGAGAAATATATTTTTTGGAAAGCGGTTAAGATCAAGGTCACAAATCTGTAAAACAGCACAATTAGCCCATGACTTTCTATAAACCTTCATTTTAATGCATTTAAAAAATACTCTAAGTAAGGTTTTATGTACATAAAGGATACTTAAAATATTTAGTTTGGCATATTCATAAAGCAAAAGGGAAGTTATACAAAATTATTTATACTAAAACATTGCATTGGGTTATCTATAAATGTTTTAAGTAATTTTCTGAGTTCTATTAAAAATCTGTGTATCTTTAAATGTACCAGTATTNGATACTTAAAATATTTAGTTTGGCATATTCATAAAGCAAAAGGGAAGTTATACAAAATTATTTATACTAAAACATTGCATTGGGTTATCTATAAATGTTTTAAGTAATTTTCTGAGTTCTATTAAAAATCTGTGTATCTTTAAATGTACCAGTATTTGAGTTGGTTTGTAGTGTGTGTATTTCATTCTAAACAATGTTTTAAAGTCCTAAGGCATAAATAATGAATTGTTATTATTTTGAAGCAAAAGTTAACAGAATTTTCCATATGTATTCCAAATCACAGACTCTTAGAGTGATTCAGAATTTGAGGTCATCTGGTTTCATTTACCACCCACTGTGATAAATACTGGATCTTACAACCTCTATCTGAAGACATTCATGGGCAGAGAACTCAGTGCTCTTGGCACATGAATGACTCAATGTTGGAGCATGGACTAGTTGTTAGTCATTGGGCTAAGTTCTTTTCTAATGTTATCATAAAATACTTCTGTGAGGTGTTAATAGTTTGACAGATGAAGAAGCAATGTCAGAGGTGAAGTTACTTGCTCAAGGCTATTCTGTTATTTAGTTATAGTGTCAGGTCGGGTGACACAAATTCAGTGTTTTAGACATGCCACTATGCTGTTGACAAACTCACTCTCACTCTGTGTGATTTCTCCTCACATATTCTAAGATAACCATCACAGGCTCTCCTGACCCCTACGCCTCCAACAAAGAGTTTCTTATTCAGCACTGTTTGTCATATTATTAATACTTCTCAATGTCCTTCTGGTTACCTTTACTAGGATGCCAATTGTGGGAGACAGAATGAGATTCTGGGAGACAGAAGTAATCTTTTTCCCACTTTCGTTTGCCCTCAAAGCTATAAATACTAATTTGCAAAAGATCAAACAACAGAAAAATATTTCAGGTCAATAAATACTAGTCCTTATCTATCTCTTGTATTTAACTCTATATTTTGTTGCTGTTGTTAAATCACTCAGTCGTGTCCAACTCTTTGTGACCCCATGGACTGCAGTATGCCAGGCTTCCCTGTCCTTCACCATCTCCCAGTTTGCTCCAACTTATGCATATTGATTTGGTGATACCATCCAACCATCTCGTCCTCTGTCGTCCCCTTCTCTTCCTGCCTTCAGTCTTTCCCAGCATCANGCTTCCCTGTCCTTCACCATCTCCCAGTTTGCTCCAACTTATGCATATTGATTTGGTGATACCATCCAACCATCTCGTCCTCTGTCGTCCCCTTCTCTTCCTGCCTTCAGTCTTTCCCAGCATCAGGGTCTTAACTGTATAGTTATTAGGAAATTATTGTGTCCCTTCTATTATCTATTTCTTGTTTCTTTCTATATTCAAGGCAGCCCTTGCTTTGAACAGTTCTGGTGTGCACAGTTTCAGGGACTACAGTTTAAATAACACCAGTTGCCCAACAGCACAACTTCAGCATCAGTTATCATGGTATATTAGCTGTGAGTAACTTACCTGTGGACAGATGCATCTCACGACCAGTGACTCACAATGCCAGCTTCCAAGCCTGTTGGTGACTGGTCACTGTCCATGTTTTCGGTTCATGCACAGACAGCAAACCACACAGTTGTGCTGCCCTCTGGGTTTCTAGTCACAGAGCCATGTGACATGTTACAAAAGTGGAACATCAAAAGAGGGGATTGGCCTTAAATATGTTCAGCAATGGAACGAAAAGTGAAAACAGTGGAAGTGAAATTTGAATGGAATATAAATACAGTTTCAGAGAAAATCGCTGCCCAGGAGAATGTCTGATGGACTCTAGGTACACAACCAGAGAAGCTTCGTGAGGGTGAATTTTACAAAAGTGGGGAAAATGAATGTAATGAAAAGAATTCACTGTCTCAGAAGAAGTGACTCTGGCCAAACACACGCACACACACATCACATTAAAGGAACTCTGAGAGATAACACCACACTGAAAGCACAAAGGTTAAAATGCTGGTAGCTGATCCAAACTTAGAAAGGGGTGTGACGATTTGCCAGGGCAGAGAAAGGACACCTACTCTGTCTCATAAACTTGTGATGAGAAGAAAGCAAACACCGTTCAAATAGTCTTGGTAAGTTTTCTGCATGAAGAAATAAAAACTTTAGCTCTCAATATTTGTAAAGTTTTAAATTACAGTGTGCTAAATAAATAAAAAATAAATTTAGCTTCATTTAAAAATTTTCCCCATACATTTATAATCAACATGAAAATTTTTAATATTTTATTTAACAAATAGTTTTAAAGATCATGGGCAAATAATACTTTCTTGCATTGATTATCAAGATTGCTTTGTAGTTTCAGCTTGCATGCGTGGTCATTTTTATAATCTTGCATTGCTGTACATGGCAATGACCCTTTATGTAATTTGTGTGTGTGTGTAAACAAATGTGTGCCTCTAGAGCTAGTTTATTTTTAAGTAGAACTTAGTACCTTTTGACCCTTCACCCATTTTGCCTGTTCTTCACCTCCCAACTGCCCATCCGTTCTCTACATCTATGAGCTCAGATTTTTGGTTTGTGTTTTGTTTTTTCTTAGATTCACATGAAAGTGAGATCATATGGTATTTGTCTGTCTGACTTAATTTTGCTTATTATAATGCCCTCAAGGTCCATTCAAGTTGGTGCAAATGGCAAGATCTCCTTTTTTATGACTAATATTCTACTGTCTATGTTCATATATACATATACTATGCACACATGTGATACACATACATGTATCACATTTTCTTAATCCACTCATCCATAAATGGACACAGGTTGGTTGGTTGTTTTTTTTTTTATCATATCTTGGCTCTTGTAAATAATGCTGCAATGAACATGAGGGTGTATGTATCTTTTCAAGTTAGTGTTTTCAATTTCTTCAGATAAATACCCAGAAATGGAATTACTAAATCATATGATAGGTCTATTTTTAGTTTTTTGGGGAACTTCCATGCTGTTTTCCAGGGCTTCCCAGGTAGCTCAGCTGGTAAAGAATCTGCCTGCAATGCAGGAGACACCAGTTTGGGTCCTGGCTCTGGAAGTTCTCCTGGAGAAGGGAGAGGCTACCCACTCCAGTATTNTAGGTCTATTTTTAGTTTTTTGGGGAACTTCCATGCTGTTTTCCAGGGCTTCCCAGGTAGCTCAGCTGGTAAAGAATCTGCCTGCAATGCAGGAGACACCAGTTTGGGTCCTGGCTCTGGAAGTTCTCCTGGAGAAGGGAGAGGCTACCCACTCCAGTATTCTTGGCTTCCCTGGTGGCTCAGACAGGAAAGAATCCACCTGCAATTCGGGAGACCTGGGTTTGATCCCTGGGTTGGGAAGATCCTCTGGAGGAGGGCAGGGCAACACACTGCAGTATTCTTGTCTGGAGAATCCCCATGAACAGAGGCGGCTGGTGGGCTACAGTCCATGGGGTCACAAAGAGTCGGACATGACTGAGCAACTAAGCACATAATGTTTCCATGATTCCATGGTGGCTGCACCAATTTACATCCTCACCAACGGTACATACACAAGGGTTCCCTTTTTCTACTTTGTCACCAACAGTTTTTTGTTTTTGCCTTTTTGGTAATATATGTAGTTAAAAAAACATAATAGGATATTTATCTTGCCACATTCTGTTGATGGACATTTAGGCTGTTTTAAGTTTTTCACTATTAGGGTTGCTGACATTCTGTTGTCCACGTAGGCAAGTACTCGAATGAATGAATTTCTGTAAGTGCAACTACCGGGTCAAGACATTTATGCGTTTAAAATTTTGATAGACATTGCCAAATAGCCCTCGAAAGAGATGTATAATTTATATTCCTTTAAGCCATTATAAAAGTGCCCATTTCCATGTGACCTCACCAAGTCTTCTTAAATCTTGCCAATTTCATGGGCAAAAAAGTCAAATCTACCAGCAAATCTTAATGGGTTTGCCTTCATGTGTCAGTTCTATCCAGTTCTCCCATACTAACCCAACTCATGATTAACTTTTCAAAAAAGTTTTAAAATATTTATTGGAGTATAGTTGCTTTAGTTTCTACTGCACGGCAAAGTTAATCAGCTATAAGTGAAAGTGAAGTTGCTCAGTCATGTCTGACTCTTTGCAACCCCATGTACTATAGCCTACCAGGCTTCTCCATCCATGGGATTCTCCAGGCAAGAGTACTGGAGTGAGTTACCATTTCCTTCTCCAGGGGATCTTCTGACCCAGGGATCGAACCTGGGTCTCCAGCATTAGAGGTAGATGCTTTAACCTCTGAGGCACCAAGGAAGCCAATCTTTTTTGGATTTCCTTCCCATTTAGGTCACCACAGAGCACTGAGTAGAGTTCCCTGTGCTATACAGGAGGTTCTCATTAGCTAATTTAAGAATTGATGCTTTTGAACTGTGGTGTTGGAGAAGACTCTTGAGAGTCCCTTGGACTACAAGGAGATCCAACCAGTCCATTCTGAAGGAGATCAGTCCCGGGATTTCTTTGGAAGGAATGATGCTAAAGCTGAAACTCCAATACTTTGGCCATCTCATGTGAAGAGTTGACTCATTGGAAAAGACTTTGATGCTGGGAGGGATTGGGGGCAGGAGGAGAGGGGGACGATCGAGGATGAGATGGCTAGATGACATCACTGACTAGATGGTCGCGAGCCTGAGTGAACTCCAGGAGTTGGTGATGGACAGGTAGGCCTGGCGTGCTGCGATTCATGGGGTCGCAAAGAGTCAGACACAACTGAGCGACTGAACTGAACTGAGTCTATATACTTCAACCCCAACCTCCCAATTCATTCCATTCCCCCTGTCCCCACTTCGTATCTGTATGTTTGTTCTCGATGCCTGCATCTCTATTTCTGCTTTGTTAATAAGATTGTCTATACCGATCTGTTCAGATTCCACATGTATCTGTTAAAATACAATATTTGTTTTTCTCTGACTTACTTTACTCTGTATGAGTCTCTAGGTCCACCCACATCTCTACAAATGACCCAATTTCATTCCTTTTTATGTTTAATATTACTGCTGCTGCTACTGCTGCTGCTAAGTCGCTTCAGTCGTGTCTGACTCTGTGTGACCCCATAGACTGGCAGCCTACCAGACTCCCCCATCCCTGGGATTCTCCAGGCAAGAACACTGGAGTGGGTTGCCATTTCCTTCTCCAACGGGTGAAAGTGAAGTCGCTCAGTCGTGTCCGACTCTTCGTGACCCCATGGACTGCAGCCTACCAGGCTCCTCTGACCATGGGATTTTCTGGGCAAGAGTACTGGAGTGGGGTGCCATCGCCTTCTCCAGTTTAATATTACTATTCCACTGTATATATGTTGTTGTTGATTAGTTGCTAAGTCATGTTTGATTTTTGCAATGCAGCAGGCTGTAACCCGCCAGGCTCTTCTGTCCATTGAATTTCCCAGGCAAGAATACTGGAGTGGGTTGCCATTTTCCTCTCCAGGGGACCTTCCCCACCCGGGGATAGAACCCACCTCTCTCATGTTGCAGGCAGATTCTCTGCCGCTGAGCTGCTGGGGAAGCCCTTGCATTTATGCACCACATCTTCTTCATCCACTCTTCTATTGATGGACATTTAGGTCGTTTCCATGTCCTGGCTATTGGAAATAGTGCTGCAATGAACACTGGGGTGCATATCTTTTCGAGTTATGGTTTTCTCTTGGGTACATGTCCAGTAGTGTGATCACTGGGTCACATGGTAGTTCTATTTTTCGTTTTGAAAGGAACCTTCAGACTGTTTTCCATCGTGACTGTATCAAGTTACATTCCCACCAACAGTGCAAGAGGGTTTCTTTTTCTCCACACCCTCTCCAACATTTAATGTTTGTAGAATTTTGTGATGATGGTCATTCTGACAGGTGTGAGATACCTCACTGTAGTTTTGATTTGCATTTCTCTAAGTGATAGTGAGCATCTTTTCATGTGTCTTGGTCATCTGTACATCTGTTTCAGAAAAATGTCTATTTGGACCTTCCACCCTTTTTTATTGGGTTGTTTTTGTGATATTGAGCTGCATGTTTGTATATTTTGGAAACTCATCTTTTTCATTTGCAAATATTTCCTCCCATTCTGAGGATTGTCTTTTTGCCTTGTTTATGGTTTCCTTTTTTTTTCCTTTGCTGTTTATGGTTTCCTTTGCTTAAAAAGTTTTTTAGTTCAATTAGATCCTTTTTATTTTATTCTCATTACTCTAGGAGAAAGACCAAAGAAAGATCTTGCTGCAATTTATGTCCAAGAGTATTCCATGCTTTCCTTTAAGAATTTTATAGTGTCTGGCCTTACACATAGGTCTTCAATCTGTATTGAATTTATGTATGGTGTTAGGGAGTGTTCTAATTTCATTCTTTCACATGTAGCTGTCCAGTTTTCCCAGTACTACTTATTGAAGGAGGCAGTCTTGGCTCCATTGTATGTTCTGTCCTCCTTTGTCATAGATTAGGTGATCACAGGTGTGTGGATCTATCTCTGGGCTTTCTCTTCTGTTCCACTGATCTGTATTTTTGTTTTTGTGCCAGGACCATAGTGTCTTGCATAATTAACTCTTTATTGCTTGGACTAATGGCATTCTAACTGCTTCCTCTCTCTTGGCCCCATTTCTCATAAGCCGTTTTTCATATAGCAGGCACAGAGATCTTTAAAAACAAACCAGATCACAGGACTCCCTGTTAAAAGTTCCTAATGGCTTCTACCTTATTGAAATGCTAGAGGATGCACATCGCTCAGTTTTGGTTGCTGCCTACCCTCTTGACATTGTCCCCATCCTCCTGACTCCCATCCAGTGCAGCAAGTTTGTACCAGCCTCACTGCCTTCTCTTTTTTAATGGAATGAAGTACACGCAGCTGTATTATCCATAACCCCTGGTTTTAACCCCTCTCCCTAAAACTCCTGAATCACTTAACACAAAAGCTAGGATCATATGACTCACATCTGTTGGTCACCCTCATCTTGCGTCCCTGCCTCCTCCCACTCAAACTAAGCACCATTTTTAATCTGGATGATAGGATTCCAAGCAGTAAGATGATCTCATGGTATACTTAAAACAGAAAGCATGAAAAAGAGAAACATAGCTTTAGAGGGAAAATATTTAATCTATTTCATGAAAAAAATGTACAAAGCTTTAGAAAAGAGGCATTAGGTTTCAGTGTACAGTATAAACACATTCTGGTTTTCTATAATCACATGTATTATACACTTCTTTTGAGTTGGTAATGAAGGCCACTGTGTTCTCATTCCAAACCATCTTCTCTTAACACATGTACTTAAAGTGTCACTGAAAACAGACTTGAAATAAATGTAGAAATACAGTGTTGTACAAAAATATATTACTCTATCTACATGAAATGCTTACAAATGCAGACCAAGTCAATTCTTCTAGAACTCAACTAAGTCTAATACATGATCCTGTAAACTGGATTTCATTTGCAATTTTTATCTTTGAAGAAAAAAATAGATATAATCAAATTCTTGGAATGACAGAGATGAAGTCAGCACAGCAGACTAACTCTATTCTCAAAGATAAAACCACAACTTTATACACACACAAGAGGGGAAGAGTCTGAGTTTTAAAAACTTGACAAATTTACCAAATATTACAATTTGAAAGTGATTGTGTGTATATATATATATGTATGTATATGTGTATGTGATATATATGTATCACAGCACACTTTGATTAATCCATAATCCACATGTAAAGTAACGTCAGCAATTAAAGCATTTCTAAACTGGCTCTCAATGCATCCTAACAGTGAAAACTTCAAACTTTCACAAAATATTAACCTATGTATAACATATACCTCCAAGTAGAGTAAAATTGATTTTAAAGTCATGTAGCACAATGTTCTCCTTCTTCAGAAACTGACATATTAAGAATTTTAGAAAAACAATTTACCACAACAAAACCAATCTACTATATCTGTCATTTGTGGAACCATATAGTTCCTCATTGAAACTCTACAGACACTACTGTTTTCCAAGAGAGGGAAGTCTAAGGTGTGGAGAGGATGTGGTTGGTATTTCTACAGGTAAATTTGGGTGATGAACATTAGAGGCACACAGATAAAGTACATTCCAATTCCACACACACACACACGTTAGCATCTGAACATGTAATGAACACAACAGGTAGCCCATTCTGCACATGCTCACAGAATGAACACATTTCTGGTGGGACTAAGAATAATGATGACAAAAATCTAAAAATAGAAGATAGTTCCTAGACTGAGCCCTTCTTCATTTTCAGAAATTAATGTGTCGATTTTTACCCTTCACTACCATAAGCGTGGGCAGCTGCGACCGGCGCACTAAGTGTGGCCAAGAGAAGCTACCCCACGTCCGAGGTCGGGGCAGAAGCCGGGAGGACCCCATGCTCGAAGGGCAGCGGCCAAGAGGAGCTATATCATGTCCAAGGTCAGGGGCAGCAGCTCAGAGTGCCAGGATGCAAGGGTGCAGGAACAGCTGAGAGGAGCTACCCCGCGTCCAAGGCCGGGGCAGCAGCCGGGAGGAGCTACCCCGCGTCCAAGGCCAGAGGTGGCGGCCTAGAGGAGCTACCCCACTTCCGAGGTCAGGGGCGATGGCCAGGAGGAGCAACCCCGAGCCCAAGGCCAGGGGCAGTGGCCGGGAGGAGCAACCCCACGTCTAAGGAGTGGTGGCTGCGCCGGCGCAGGGGGGCCTAGAGGAGCTATCCCATGTTGAAGGTCAGGAAGGGCGGTGGTGAGGAGATACCCCTCGTCCAAGGTAAGTAGTGGCTTTGCTTTGCTGGAGCAGCCGTGAAGAGATACCCCACGTCCAAGGTAAGAGAAGCCCAAGTAAGATGGTAGGTGTTGCAAGAGGGCATCAGAGGGCAGACACACTGAAACCATAATCACAGAAAACTAGTCAATCTAATCACACTAGGACCACAGCCTTGTCTAACTCAACGAAGCTAAGCCATGCCCGCAGGGCAACCCAAGATGGGCAGGTCATGGTGGAGAGGTCTGACAGAATGTGGTCCACTGGAGAAGGGAATGGCAAACCACTTCAGTATTCTTGCCTTGAGAACTCCATGAACAGTAAGAAAAGGCAAAATGATAGTATACTGAAAGAGGAACTCCCCAGGTCAGTAGGTGCCCAACACGCTACTGGAGATCAGTGGAGAAATAACTCCAGAAAGAATGAAGGGATGAAGCCAAAGCAAAAACAATACTTGGCTGTGGATGTGACTGGTGATAGAAGCAAGGTCCGATGCTGTAAAGAGCAATATTGCATAGGAACCTGGAATGTCAGGTCTATGAATCAAGGCAAATTGGAAGTGGTCAAACAGGAGATGGCAAGAGTGAACGTCAACATTATAGGAATCAGCGAACTAAAATGGACTGGAATGGGTGAATTTAACTCAGATGACCATTATATCTACTACTGNCACCTTACTTTCAATGTGATATTAAAGAGAAGTGGTGAACCCAGCTAGCATCATTGTCTGATTTCTGATCCAAAAGAGAAAATGTTCAATGTTTCATCATTAAATTCTATTCTGTGGTACAATGTTTTCAAAGGACCTTTTTTCATATTAAAAATGCTTATCATAGATTGCAAAGAAATTTTGTCATGAATTGGATGCTGACTGTGATTAAATATTTTCTCCATTTATTGAAATAATATATTTTCTCTTTTGCATTCTTTTATTGTCCTTGTTTACATTGATAAATTTTCAAATATTCAACCCATCTCATATTTCTGGAATAAACTCAACTTTGCAATGCTGTACCTTACACTTGCTATTAATTTTGTTTAGAATTTTTGCATCTATGTTTATGCAAGAGAAATACCCGTGACTGTCCCTTTTATAATAATTATGTAAGGTTCTGATTTGCATGTTATGCTGCTCTCATAGAATGAATTGGGGAGCACTCTTGCTTTTCTATTAAATTTAAGAATTTCTGTAAATTGGTGTTATTATTTTTTTTAACTACTTGTTATAATTTGACAGAATCCAATAGTAAAGTCAGCTAGATCCAGAGGTTTCTTTGTAGAGATACTTTACCATATTCAATTTGTTTAATAGATAAGCAACTATTCCTATATTTCTAGTTATTCTTTTATCAATAATAACAAGCTTATTTTTTCTAGGAATCTGTCCATTTTACTCAATTGTCAAAGCTAGTAGCATAAAATATTAATAAAAGCCTCATATTATTTTTAACATACACAATATCTGCGGTGATAGTCTTTTGCTCTGCACATTGATAATTTACTCATTCTCATTTTTTATCCCTTGATTAATCTCAACAAATATTTATAAATTTTATTATTTTCAGGAAGTCCACTTGTGATCACTTCTTTTGGATTATTTTATAGCTCTTTATGTTCTACCTTCTTTCTGGATAAAGCAAAGACTTTAGAGCAATTTAATCATATTTATTCCATTTCCAATAGATGGGTTATCATTATCAGCTACTTTATTTCTATTCTAAATTTCATAATACATTTTTTTTATTATTATAAACAATTAATGTTACTTTATATTTGCCTAGGTATTTTTCTTCTCATTTCTCTTGTTTTCCAGATCTCCCATCTGGGATTATTTTTCTTCAACCTGAATGACATCTGGATTGAAATTTTAGTCCAAATTAAATCTCACTGACTTGAAACAACAAAGAGTTATTCTTTTCTTTCACAGTTATGCCTATGATGGATCAACTATAGCTATGCTTAATATATTCTTTATTTCAGGGTCAAAGTTAATGGGGCAATTTCTGTCTAGGACAACACTTTTACAACTTTTGCCCAGAAGTGTCACGTGTCTAATAAAGTGATATGGTAAAATCTGATAACACTGAGGCATAAGATCTATATTAGAAACAGCAGGAAAACACTCTGGCATTTAATAATATCTCCCCAATCATTTTTTTGATGTTCCCACTAGACAGAGTCTGTTATGACAAACTCAGGATTTGTCTGCCCTGAAAAATATCTTTCATTTACTGACATTTTCTGTGTATGCAACCTCTGGGTATTTTTCCTTTCAAGACAATAATGATATCATTCAATTACTTCTGACTTCACTGTTACTATTAAATTAGCTATCAATCTAATTGCTACCATTTTGAAGATAATCTTTTTTAAATCTCTGGCTGCTTTTAAGATTCGAACTTGTATTTGGTTATTGAATATGATATATTCAGATGTGTATTCTTTTCTATTTATCACACTTGGGATTTCTTGGGCATTTTGAATCCACAGATTGCACTGCTCTGTTCTGAAAAATTTGCAGCCAATATCTCCTCAAATATTTTCTCTTTTCCATTCTTCCCCTAGTTTTCTTCCAGAACTTCAATTAAACATGTATTATACCTGATGCATTAGACTTTTTTTCTTTCCTCCATGAATTATGTCTCTTTCATATATATCTTTAAGCTAAATTCTATAAAGTTATTCTGATTGACCTTCTGGATAATTATTCTGACCTGGTCATTGAGTTTCTAATTTGAATTATTGGTTTTCTCATTTCTAAAACATATTTGTTTCCTTTTCAAATACACTAGGGTATGTTTAGAATGGTCTAATTTCAGATACATCTTTATTTCTTTAAACATTGTTAGTATGACTTTTTGGGCTTCCCTGGTAGCTCAGCTGGTAAAGAATCCACCTGCAATTCAGGAGACCCTGGTTTGATTCCTGGGTTGGGAAGATCCCCTGGAGANGTATGTTTAGAATGGTCTAATTTCAGATACATCTTTATTTCTTTAAACATTGTTAGTATGACTTTTTGGGCTTCCCTGGTAGCTCAGCTGGTAAAGAATCCACCTGCAATTCAGGAGACCCTGGTTTGATTCCTGGGTTGGGAAGATCCCCTGGAGAAGGGCATGGCAACCCACTCTGGTATTCTTGCCTGGAGAATCCCCACGGACAGAGGAGCCTGGTGGGCTTATGGTCCATGGGGTTATAGGGTCAGACACGACTGAGTGATTGAGCACAGTATGACTTTTATGACTTGTGATTATACAATAACTGAAGTTTTGCACACTTGGTTTTGTGATATGTTTTGTTAGCTGGTTCTTGCTACTGAGGTCTTATTTCCTTGTCTGGTTCACTTTTATGACTAGTGAGTGCCATGGAGTCGTTTTCCTTAGAAAAATATTCAAGATACTCTTTGAGGCTAAGATGAAGACAACTTTCGGCAGAAAAGCTTTTAATTTACTTCTGTCAGATCCCTAAGAATACCCTCAGTTCAGAAGCAATTAAACAGAATCAAGGTCTTAGGGAGCCATCAGCCGTCAACCAACGTAAATTTGGGTTTCAAATACATGTGACAAACAGACTGTGACTTTAACTTCTCTGAGTTTCCTCTTCTGCTTTTCACAACACCAAGATGCTCTTCCTTATAGATCTGTACTGGAAAACTGAGGCCCAGTTTACATTTCACCCTCTCACATTCCTTGTGGTTCCCAACTCTACAAGAGGAGTGCTACCTATTAGATGTCCCACCTAAAGTGGGTCTTCGGTTTGTCTCCTGGCTACCATGTCCTAGTTTCATTTGAGTTTAACTCATTTGTCAAACAGCCTCAGAGAAAAGTGAGGGGTTCAATGATCCTCTTAAGCTTCCAGTTCTGGCTTTTATTTATAATTCAGTTGACCATTATTATATTTTTAGATCTTTGGTGCTTTAAATTTTTGTTTTCTCTTTTATGGAGCATTGTTAATATTCCACTGCAAAGGTTGGTCCTAATAATCTATCTCATCATGTTTCCAAAAAGGGAAGTCTGAAAGTGCATCTTTGACACATATATGCTATTGATACTATGTACAAAATAGACAACTAGTGAGAATCTAATTTATAGCACAGGGAACTCTACTTAATACATTGTGGTGATCTGAATGGGAAGGGAATCTGAAAGCGAGGGGGTATATGATTCATCTTGCTGTACAATAGAAATAACATAATATTGTAAACCAACTACACTCCAATAAAAATTAATTTAAAAATAAAATTATTCATACATTTCAATGATGTTTTTTCTAACAGGAACATATTCATTGCAAACAAAACACAAATAATATTTGTCTCCCACCTCCACTTTAGTGGAAGGAGTCTTCCTCACGCTAGATGAAAACTGCAATAGTTCTCATGTTTTGGATATCCAACTCTGGACAATAGTAAGTTTTAAACGTCAATTAGCATTAAATTGCTTCACTTGCCTAAACCACCCTCATTAAATTTAGCTTACTTTGGTCTGGAGTCTGATGTATTGAAAGGGATCTCTTTACTATTCTCCTCTACTCTACTCACTTTCTTTCCCATTTTATCCCTTTGCTATTCTACTCTATTTTACTCCTCTAGATGCAATTTCCTCCCTTTCCATTATCTGCTAATTAGCCTATCTCCAGGATTAAAGTTATGTATCACAATCAAGAGACTGAGTCAAAGAATTGAGGAACAAGAGTTAAGAGAACAACAATGTACTTACTTAGATAAGAGGCTTTGCACTCTCTGAACCCGGCAAACTATGAAAGTTGACTTTTGTGAGATACTTTGTGGGCTTAGAGGGTGATTCCTACAGAAAACCTGTGATTCTATTCCCGATGGTCATATGAGATGCCTTCCTCAAGTCTGGGCTATTGATGGTACAATTCCAGACTCTTTTTTTTTTTTTTACTTTATTTTACTTTACAATACTCTATTGGTTTTGCCATACATCGACATGAATCCCCCACAGGTGTACACGAGTTCCCAATCCTGATTCCCCCTCCCACCTCCCACCCCACAACGTCTCTCTGGATCATCCTCGTGCACCAGCCCCAAGCATCCTGCATCCTGCATCGAATCTCTGAGGATAACCACTGGATAAATCCTCAGGTGATTCCACATCACATTTCTTCTGTATTCAGTTTACAGGAAATGTGCCCTACAAACTCTGGAAGTACAAGTCAATCAAAACACATGAGCACTCTCTTAGCTTTGTCAAAAAGCAATGTGTCCACTTTTCTCATCTCCAGATTTCTCAGGCCGAAATCTTACATCTGCTTTAGTTTTTCTCACCTGTAAGAAGACATAAGTCATCTATGGTTTCCAGCTGTAGGAAAAACATTTACAGTTGTAAGTTGCCTCACTGAAGTCTTACCCAACTAACTTTGAGGGAGGGAACAGACCATTCTCCTAAAGGCAGCAAAATGGAGACTCATGACTCATTCATTCAGTAGCTCAGTCATGTCTGACTCTTTACAACCCCATGGACTGCAGCATGCCAGGCTTCCCTGTCCATCATCAACTCCTGGAGATTGCTCAAGAGTCATCTCCAATACCACAGTTCAAAAGCATCAATTCTTTGGTACTCAGCTTTCTTTATAGTCACTCTCACATCCATACATGACCACAGGAAAAACCATAGCTTTCACTAGATGGATCTTTATTGGCAGAGTACTGTATCTGCTTTTTAATATGCTGTCTAGGTTGGCCATAGCTTTTCTTCCAAGGAGCAAGTGTCTTTTAATCTCATGGCTGCAGTCACCATCTGTAGTTATTTTGGGCCCAGGAAAGTAAAGTCTGTTACTATTTCCATTGTTTCTCCATCTATTTGCCAGGATGGGATGGGACTGTGCGCCATAATCTTAGTTTTCTGAATGTTGAGTTTTAAGCCTACTTTTTCACTCTCCTCTTTCACTTTCATCAAGAAGCTCATTTGTTCTTCGTCACTTTCTGCCATAAGAGTGGTATCATCTGCATATCTGAGGTTATTGATATTTCTCCTGGCAATCTTGATTCCAGCTTGTGCTTCATCCAGCCCAGCGTTTCTCATGATGTACTCTGCATATAAGTTAAATAAGCAGGGTGACAATATACAGCCTTCATGTACTCCTTTCCCAATTTGGAACCAGTCTGTTATTTCATGTACGGTTGTAACTGTTGCTTCTTGGCCTGCATACAGATTTCTCAGGAGGCAGGTAAGGTGGTCTGATATTTCAATCTCTTTAAGAATTTTCCACACAGTCAAAGGCTTTGGCAATAAAGCAGAAGTAGATGTTTTTCTGGAACTCTCTTGCTTTTTCAATGATCCAACAGATGTTGGCAACTTGACCTCTGGATCCTCTTCCTTTTCTAAATCCAGCTTGAACATCTGGAAGTTCATGGATCACATACTGTTGAAGCCTGACTTGGAGAATTTTGAGCATTACTTTGCTAGCATGTGAGATGAGTGCAATTGTGCTGTAGTTTGAGCATTCTTCAGCATTGCCTTTCTTTGGGATTGGAATGAAAACTGACCTTTTCCAGGTCAGATCAGAAAACTGACCCTTCCAGCTATGTTTTTAGCTCTCTAAAAACAAACATCTTTGGCAATTCATTCCCCCAATCTTATCTCACCCTTCAAGTTCTTGATCTTGATGAGAGATCGTAAATTTGTGGAGCAGCTTATCATTCATTCACTGTATGAAAAATGAATTAATTTATTCCTACCTGGCATCCTCCTAAATAAGGTTTTAATGACATTTCAATCAAAGATGGAACATTCTGAGGACTTGCCTAGTGGTCCAGAGGATAATTCACTCTGCAATGCAGCGGACTCAGGTTTAACCCCTGGTCAGGGAACTAAGCTTCCACACGCCTTGGAGCAGCTATGCTAGTGTGCCACAATTAAGATGTGACACAGTCACATAAACAGATATTTTTTAATGGGATGTTCCATATACTTAGATATCACTGTTTTATAATCAAAAACAATTTATCAAAATTTGTTTTTTAAATTGTTAATTCCACATTTAACCATGATCTATCTGTGTGAGGTTTATGATAAAAAGTCTGATACTGATGTATACCATTTCTTTAATAATATTTTAAGACAAGTCAAACTACACAATATAGTCAACTGAATAGATTCTTAGAATTTCAAAATTGCTCACTGACAGAAAAATCCAAACTCTGGTGAAAAAAAAAAAGTCATAAATATGCACCTCACAAAGAAGAGGGAGCATTTTAAAGCTCTCTAAAATAGCAATGGCACCCCACTCCAGTGTTCTTGCCTGGAGAATCCCAGGGACGGGGAAGCCTGGTGGGCTGTCGTCTATGGGATCGCACAGAGTTGGACACGACTGAAGTGACTTAGCAGCAAAATAGCAAAATCTATTTCAGTGTATTAATACTTAGGAGAAGTAGTTACTTTAAAGTTCCCTGCAAAAGGAAAAAAAAAAATTCACCCTCATCAGAAACACTCAGATACACCACTCATTTAAGAATTTTCCACACAGTCAAAGGCTTTGGCAATAAAGCAGAAGTAGATGTTTTTTATTAGATTAACCAACACCTACCAGTAAAAATCCTATTTCTTCTAAAAGCTGTGTGCCTTTCACGTAAGGGAAAACCTGAATAGCCTAGCCCGTGCTCAGACCCAATTCTTGCAAGCCGAGAGATCTTTGCTGGATTCCATTGGGAGTCTCAGAGGAAACAATAATCTGTTGTCATTATATAGAGCACTATACAATGCCCTAGGAAGCCCTAATTCTCATAAATCAAAAGTTCTTCTTGAATGAAGCTGAGCTATTTTAAGGAAGGCAATCCCACTCAGAATCAGATTTGTCATAGCACATCCCTTTAATCCTTAGCAGTATGAGCTCTGTAAACACAGTATTTGAAATAATATTACACATTATTTTATACAGAAGCCTTCAGAGTCCTGCATCCCTGACTGCTTTCCAGTACAGCAGCCAAATTACTTACTTAAGCTTCTTTTTTTTTCCTTTTCTTCTGCTCTTGTTTTAAGGAGAAGAGAAATAGAAGTCCTATGGGCCAGTAAGCAAAGTAATGTTTGAATATTGAGAAGAGTTATTGAGACTAAGAGCGAGCTGTTGCAGTTGGCAAGTCTTACAAAGCAAAGGTCCATGCAAAGGTATAGTGATACGAATTAAAGACAGGGACACTAATCATCTCTTCGATGTTTATATCCCAAAATGTTGCCTTCAGTAACTGTTCCATGTTTGCAAGACTGCCAGCTTGCTTGCAAATACAATCCTTATGAAATGTTATGTTTTCCTTTACACTGACGAAGCAATCACTCTTTTAGAAACATCACAAAGGACTTTGTGTGAGGCTTTGAATGAATCTGCATAAAAACTCTGTGAATTATCCAAAAGAGTTTTGTTTGTTTTTTATTTTCCTTCTGTGGTTGAAGCACACGGAGAACAGACATCTTAGAGAAAAAAGAAAAAATAACAGTAGGCTTCCATGAGATATGCTTAAGATAAGAGATGACTTTGGGGAAAAGTATAATTAGAAATTAACTGAGTTTAAGAGATGAGATTTACCAATGTACAACTAGAGAACCAAAGCATATCATGAAAGACCACTGAAGAGAGTAGAGACATCCCAAACAGTAGCAACTAGAGATCATTATAAATAAACACAAACAGACAAGATATATACAATATTATACAAGTCAATAGATAAAAATATTAAACATTATCTCCTCCATGAGGTGTTCCATGACCTTTCCCCATGCTGTGCTGTGTTTAATCACTCAGTCTTGTCCAACTCTTTGTGACCTCATGAATTCCTTCGTCCGTGGAATTCTCCAGGTCAGAATACTGGAGTTGGTTGCCATGCCTTCCTACAGAGGATCTTCAGGGATCAAACCCAGGTCTCCTGCATTGCAAGCAGATTCTTTACTGTCTGAGCCACCATGGAAGCCCAAGAATACTGGAGTGGGTAGACTCTCCCTTCTCGGGGGATCTTCCCAATCCAGGAATCGAACTGGAGTTTCCTGCATTGCAGGTGGATTCTTTACCAGCCGAGCTCCTGACTTTCCCCCATACTTACTACCATCAAATAAAGTCACCACAGTGTCCTGGGAAAGTATTCTACTGTCTCTAATCATATATCGTTCTCTTCATCTCAGTATGGTCTTCTGTAAAAATAACTTGTGATACCTTAAGGATTAAGTGGAATAACTTCTAAAAGCTCCTAACACATGCCCTAAACATTGGGGGTTCCCTGTGCTAAGTGGCTTGAGTCATGTCCAACTCTTTACAGCCTCGTTGACTGTAGCCTGCCAGGCTCCTCTGTCCATGGGATTTCCCAGGCAAGAATACTGGATTGGGTTGCCGTTTCTTTCTCCAGGGGATCTTCTCAACCCAGGGATCGAACCCACGTCTCATGTCTCCTTCACTGGCATTGGCAGGCAGGTTCTTGACCATAAGCACCACTAGCAGGGGAACCTCAATAATGACCGTTAAGGTTCTACTCTAAATTCTTTGCTGAGATCTGTCTCCCTTATTACAATCTCCTTAAGAATTTATCCATAGACTGTATTTGTCCCATGGACTGTAGCCCACCAGGCTCCTCTGTCTGAGGGATTTCCCAGGCAAGAATACTGGGGTATGTTGTCATTTCCTTCTCCAGAGGATCTTCCTGACCCAGGGATCAAACCCAGGTCTCCTGCATTGCAGGTGGATTTTTTACCCTGCGACACTGAGGAAGCCCCAAAGAATTTATCACAGATAGTCAAAACTAACATCTATTATTAACTGGGGAGTTACTACATACCATGCACTGGTCTGTGTGGTTTACATGGAGATTCGATCGCTATCCTATTTTAGAGACAAGAAAAGAGAAGTACTAACAGAATAACTAAGTTGCCCGTGGTCACCTATCTAGAAAGTGGCAGAGCTAAGACTTAACCCAGGAAGTCTGGCACATAGATAATATAATACACTGAGTATTGACACTATGCAAACATGCGCGTCTGTATGTATCCTGCTTAGCTATAAACAGCATAGACATCAAGTATGAGTCAACCTCATCTCCTTAACACTTTCCTTTCTACCCACAGTCAAAATAAATAAATAAAGACTGCCTACTGGAAACACCTTCGACTGTAACCCACCCTCAGCCACTCTACTCCGAGCCCCCATGATCTGCCCCGGTAACTCTGGTTTCTGTCCTGTTGGGTTCTGCTTTTCTGATAGTCTTCGGCAAATGGAAGCCTGGCTGGGACTTCCTAGCTGGATTTCAATGTTGAATTCATTCTAGAATCTGGATTAACCTTCAGCTTGAAATTATGCTATCTCTGGACACAGTCTATCCTACACCTGTGTCCAATCCTGGGTCCTAGGAATGCACTTTGTTACTTATCTCAGGTCAGCAATTCCACTTAGCAGCTTTTCATCCACATCCAGAAAGGCAAACAGTCCTCAGCCCCACTCATTACTATTCTCTTTCTAAAGGTTTGTGGTCCGTTCTCGTGCATCTATTTCTATTCTTCCAATTGAATACTAAAAGCATTTGTCAATTTTATTTTAAGATAATATATAAAATGGTTCAAGTAGATTGTTAAATGACACTGAATAATATTCTAAATTTTCTTATTAATGATATTCCCAATGATTTTATAAAATCTGTTGTAAACAGGATGTTAAACTCCCCTTGTATCTAAACTGTCATTTGCTAGTTTAAAGGAAAACCTGAATTTCTATGTGTAATGGTCAGCTGCAGTCTCTGGAGCACACTGCTTAGGGGCTGTGAATGTAACTAAGTAAGTTTTTGTACCAATTCCAGTGAAGGTTCCAGAGATCAACTTCCAGAGATCAAACTGCTAACATCCATTGGATCACAGAAGAAGCAAGAGAATTCCAGAAAAACATCAACTTCTGCTTCATTGACTAAGCTAAAGCCTTTGACTGTGGATCACAACAGACTGTGGAAAATTCTTAAAGAGATGGTAATATTAGACCACCTTCCCTGCCTCCTGAGAATCTTGCCTGCAGGTCAAGAAGCAACAGTGAAAAACGAACATGGAACAACAGATTAGTTCCAAATTGGAAAAGAAGTATGTAAAGGCTGCATATTCTCACCCTGTTTATTCAGCTTACACGCAGAGTGCATCATGTAAAATGCCAGGCTGGATGAAGCACAAGCTGTAATCAAGATTCCAGGGAAAAAATATCAATAACATCAGATATGCTGATGATACCACCCTTGTGGCAGAAAGCAAAGAGGAATTAAAGAGCCTCTTGAAAAAGTTCAAGAGGAGAGGGGAAAAGCTGGCTTAAGTTCAACACTCAGAAAACTAAGATCATGGCATCCGGTCCCATCACTTCATAGCGAACAGAGCAAAAACAATGGAAACAGTGACAGACTTTATTTTCGTGAACTCCAAAATCACTGCAAATGGTGAGTGTAGCCAAGAAACTGAGACACCCTTGCTTCTTGGAAGAAAAGCCATGACAAGCCTAGACAGTGTATTAAGAAGCAGAGGCATTACTTTGCCGACAAAGGTCTATCTACTCAAAGCTCTGGCTTTTCCAGTAGTCATTAATGGATGTGAGAATTGGAAGGATGAGTGCCAAAGAAGTGATGCTTTCAGACTGTGGTGTTGGAGAAAACTCTTCAGAATCCCTTGGACCACAAGGAGATCAAACCAGTCAATCTAAAGAAATCAACCCTGAATATTCACTGGAAGGACTGATACTGATGTTCATGCTCCAAAACTTTGGCTGAGTATTGACCATATTAAATAGAGCTTCCCAGGTGGCACTAGTGGTA
>SJYV01026667.1:3908-65006 GCA_006410875.1 Neotragus pygmaeus | reverse complement strand
CCGGAAAAATAAAGTCTGACACTGTTTCCACTGTTTCCCCATCTATTTCCCATGAAGTGATGGGAAAAAATGCCATGATCTTCATTTTCTGAATGCTGAGCTTTAAGCCAACTTTTTCATTCTCCTCTTTCACTTTCATCAAGAGGCTTTTTAGCTCCCCTGCACTTTCTGCCATAAGGGTGGTGTCATGTGCATATCTGAGGTTATTGATATTTCTCCTGACAATATTGATTCCAGCTTGTGTTTCTTCCAGTCCAGCATTTCTCGTGATGTACTCTGCATACATTAACATTCTCTAATTTCCTTGTTTGTAAAGGAAAATAAGTACCTCTTACTCCAACCCAGTCATCATGGTCACTATATGAAATTATGTAGTAATAAATCCCACCCCTCTGCTCTTTCTGCTATATGCCCCTTCTTTTTTAGAAATCTGATCTATTTTACTGGCTTTACACACATCACCTTTTTCACTATGCTGCTGGCTCCCAAGTGTCTCATTGAAATTTTTCTCTGTTTGAAATTGTTTCCTGGATATGTTCTTTTGAATATTTTGTGGTCACATGAAATCCTAAAACCCAATTGCTTCATCTGTTCATCTTAGTTTTGTTTTCTCTTTCCATATAGAAGTTAAATTCCCAGGAAGTAACACAAACAATAAAGTTATGTTTAACTCATCCTCTGATTATACCTAATGCATATTCTTTTTCTTACTAAATATTCATGATATGTGTTTTCTGAAATATCTCTCCTATACGCTTGTAGAGTCCCTGTGTCACCAGTGTTATCCAGGGTTTCATGGTCTCATGTTTGAATGTGGCAGCTCATTTCTAAATGAGCAATCATAATTGATTCTCATTCCATATATTTACAGCTTTCATTTATTTATACATTGCCAATTCAAAAAAAGATGTGTATTATTTTATCTCTTAGAAAAAATAAAACTGAAAAAGATAAGTAAGGACAAGTGTGGAATAATGAATACTTTAGGCTGTTACACATGATTTTTTTTTTTTTTTCCAAAAAAATCTAGGCTAAGTGAAACTTTTAGATCTGAGGACAACATTTAGCTTTGAGTTATCTCCCAGACTCAAATATCTTCCAATTCACTCTGCACATAGCTTCAGGACAGAAAACTACCAGAAATGTGGCAAGTAATATTTCTTTTAACTATTGCTTCCTTTGTGTCACTCCCAAGGTAAAAATCTTCAATGACTCCCTTGTTCTATTGCAGGGGTCTAAACTGTCTAATGTTAAAACCATTTATAATTTTTTTCATACAATATATCTAATTTAATTGCCTACACATGGCCATTATATGCTATTCTTGTCAATGTCCCTTTTTATCAAATGAGAGTACCATACAATTTCTTGTTTTCATTTATGTAATTTGTCACTCACACTAGAATTCATTTCATTTCCACTTTTTTTAAAACTCTTTACATTTCAACATCTTTCTCAGTTCCTCCTAGCTTCATTACCTCTTCAAAAAATGCTAAATTATTCAAGCTTCCATTGATTCCTTTCTCCAGTTGTTGATTCATTATATATATTTTAAGATCTATTTATTATAATTTAATTCCTGATACATAATAACAGCAAGTCAAATGACTTTTGCAAATAACATTCTAGTGAATATATGAATTGTGCATGCATATTACATAATAGGATATATAAAAAAGCATGATACATGAAAACATTATATATATGTTCAAAAATTGAAAAATACATAAATATTCAAAACATATAAAATTATAAGCCATAATTTAAACCTGAAATTAAGAATATAGGTACTATGATAGCTTAGAATATAGATAACTATTCTTAGAAACGAAATAAAAGTTTCTAAATGCTCTGTGTTTTTTCTTCCCCCACATCACTGGCTTTTGAGCTGAAGTTTATCAAAACTTCTGTGTCTTGTGATATTTAGGCAAAATTCAAAGTACAAGATAGGTGCTTAATACACTTACAGTTTGGTTATATTATGAAAGTAAAAAAATGCATATATTTCTGTTTTAATTTACTTAGAAACTAAAATTACTTTCAGAACTACATTTAAGATAATAGTGGCATTGATACTACTCAAAAGGTTAACTTCTGTGGAGTTAAATTTGTGAGACCTATGCATTGATTCCAAGAGGAGATTATTGTACAAAAGAAGAATTACACTTTATTGGGGAGGCCTGGCCTGATTCTCTGGGAGTACTTGAGTGCATTTTGTTGGAAATGTAGAGTACACAGTTCAGTCTAATTTGGATCAATTAAGATACTAGAAGAATGATAAACATTATATTTGTGGAAACAGAAGCTTGAGCTGATTAACAGATGACCAGAATGCTTAATATGTTACAAAAGGTGAACATCTCTCTCAGTTGGAAAAAAAAAAAAAAGTTTGAAATTGCACAGTTACTGGACAGAGATGAGGGAGAGATGATAAAAATGAACTAGAAAAGTAGGGGAGTGTAGAGTCCCAAGGTGTGACAATACCAATAAACCGAGAACCAAAATGATTAAAGAAGACTCAGCTCAGTTCAGTCACTCAGTCACGTCCGACTCTTTGCAACCCCATGAATCGCAGCATGCCAGGCCTCCCTGTCCATCACCAACTCCCGGAGTTCACTCAGACTCACATCCATCGAGTCAGTGATGCCATCCAGCCACCTCATTCTCGGTCGTCCCCTTCTCCTCCTGCCCCCAATCCCTCCCAGCATCAGAGTCTTTTCCAATGAGTCAACTCTTTGCATGAGGTGGCCAAAGTACTGGAGTTTCAGCTTTAGCATCATTCCTTCCAAAGAAATCCCACCCTAAAGAATACTAGTCTGAATTTAAAAGAAGATAGAGATGTTAGTAAATTTATAATACCTTATATAATATGGCGTACTCTGTTAAGACATACCTTTGCTTAATTTAAGTGAGAGAGTAGTATAATTAGGATATACTAATTATAGGATTAGGATTATTATTATATAATTATCCTAATTATTACAATAATTAGGATTATTTTTTAAGAATGATTGATGTTCAGCTTTTGAAGAAGTTGCCATACTTAATATGTTTATTGTGAAATATTGGCTGTATTAGAACCATGTACTAAAAGTATTCCTAATTAACTCTGAGACAGCCATATATGAAAAATGGAAAGAAAGGTAGTTGTTGATAAGAAAAATGAGAAAAGTAACAATTTCTATACATTTCCAGAAAAGATTAATCAGTCAAGATGTATTGATTTTAATGTGTTTGAGTCAGAATGCAAATTATAGGATAAATTTTGCCATGTTGTCACAAAAGTAAAGATCATGCTTATCTAGGGTTCAATTTTAAGTTAATTTTTAGTGTTTGAGAATTTGAGAATAATGTTAAGAGTGTGTGCCTTTATCTAATAGGCAAAAATGACATATTAAAACTCAATAATTTAAAAAGAATAACTCAATAAAAGGAACTTCCCAGGTGGTGCTAGTGGTAAAGAACCTGCCTGCCAGTGAAAGAGATAAAGAGATGTGGGTTTGATCCTTGGGTCAGGAAGATTTCCTGGAGGAGGGCATGCGAACTCACTCCAGTTTCTTGCCTGGAGAATCCCCATGGATAGAGTAGCCTGGTGGGCTACAGTTCATTGGGTCACAAACAGTTGGAGATGACTGAAGCAACTTAGCACACATGCACTCAACTCAATGAAAAATGAACAAAGTATCTAAATAGACGTTTCTCTAAAGAAGATAAATAAAAGGCTAAAAAGCAAGTGAAGAGAAGCTCAATGCCATTAGCCATCAGGGAAATGCAAATCAAAACCACAATAAGATAGCACTTCCTAGCCACTCTGAAGGTTAGAAAAGATTGATAATCATATGTGTTGGCAATGATGTGGAGAAACTGAATCTCTCATAAACTACTGGTAGGAATGTAAAATGCCTCAGCCATGTTGAAAAACATCCTGGCAGTTCCTCACATGGTTAAACTATTTGACCGAAGAATTTCACTGCTAGATACAGAGACCCAAGAGAACAGAAAGCATGTGTTCTGGCAAATTTGAATCAGTTCTAATGAGGTGGATGAAACTGGAGCCGATTATACAGAGTGAAGTAAGCCAGAAAGAAAACATCAATACGGTACACTAACACATATATATGGAATTTAGAAAGATGGAAGTGATAACCCTGTATGTGAGACAGCAAAAGAGACACAGATGTAAAGAACAGACTTTTGGACTCTGTGGGAGAAGGAGAGGGTGGGATGATTTGGGAGAATGGCATTGAAACATGTACACTATCACGTAAGAAACGAATCACTAGTCTAGGTTTGATACAGGATACAAGATGCTTTAGGCTGGTGCACTGGGATGACCCAGAGAGATGATACGGGGAGGGTGGAGGGAGGGAGATTCAGGGTTGGGGACTCATGTACACCTGCGGTGGACTCATGTCAATGTATGGCAAAACCAATACAGTATTGTAAAGTAAAAAAATTAAATTTAAAATAAATAAATAAAACAAGGTAGTGGTAGGGGGGAGGCCCAACGATTGACATAAAATAGGCTCAAGGATGTGTTGTACAACACAAGGACTATAGCCCATATGTTGCAATAATTGTAAAAAAATTGTATAAAAATTAAAAATAAAAAGTTAAGATTAAAAAAATATGTCCTCATGAAGAGTCATATTATTCAGAGTAGCCAAAAAGTGGGGGGGGGGAAGAACCTATTAATCAATGAAATGATAAATAAAATATGGTATGCCTACATAACATAATATTGTTTGGCAATAAAAAAACAAAGTACTGATACATGCTACAACATGGATGGGACCTTGACAATGTTACTTTTAGTGAAAAAAATCCAGTCACAAAGAACCACAAATTGTGTAATTCCACATGTGAAATGTCCAGAGTAGGAAAAATCGGCAGACAGAAAATAAGTNGCAATAAAAAAACAAAGTACTGATACATGCTACAACATGGATGGGACCTTGACAATGTTACTTTTAGTGAAAAAAATCCAGTCACAAAGAACCACAAATTGTGTAATTCCACATGTGAAATGTCCAGAGTAGGAAAAATCGGCAGACAGAAAATAAGTTAGTGGTTGCCTATGACTGCAATACCAAAGAATGCTCAAACTACCGCACAATTGCACTCATCTCACA
This sequence comes from Neotragus pygmaeus, assembly GCA_006410875.1. Lineage (NCBI taxonomy): Eukaryota > Metazoa > Chordata > Mammalia > Artiodactyla > Bovidae > Neotragus > Neotragus pygmaeus. The sequence goes on along the minus strand of SJYV01026667.1, from coordinate 59,874 downwards.
TGCTAGTAAAGTAATGCTCAAAATTCTCCANTTTTGTATCCTTAATTGGATTGAAAGAAAAAGAGAAAAAAATAATAAAGATAAAAAATAATGTATTTAGGCTAATTTAATGACGGCTTTATAGCAGTGTGTATATACAAAGCAAAATGCCTTCAGTCAGTGTCATTGTTCCCACAACTCTGTATACGTGAGTAACCAATTTGCTAAGGTTCTGTTTTCTTTTCTTTTCTTTTTTTTTTGCAGAACATCTGTGGCTCTATTTTTCTCCAATTTTCCTTAAGATACTTGCTACATTGATTTTGGAGCTGCATATCTAGTTGAATAAGTGTAAAATGCCTTTGAAATTCTACCTTTATTATCTTCTTTATAAGAAAATAGTGAGAAAAGCAATAGCAAAAACTGGGAACAAAAATAGCTGTTGTGAAATATCTCTGAATTTGAAGGCCTTGATCTGATGACCTTTAGGGAAATTTCAATGCTAAAGAATTTATCTTGATAAGATTTTTCTTTTGACAATCAGCACTATTAACAGTAGAGCTTTTAGCTCTTTTGAAACACTGAAGAAATATTGGGCAGTTTACATATTTTTCATTCTCAAAGAGAAATCAGTTAAATAACAGCCTTTCAGGGATAGCGCTCTTTGTCAGTCTGGTACAGGGAAAAAAAAATAGCAGTAATGCTTTATATATGCATTTTTTAAAATACACTGGTTCAATTTTTAGACTAACTTGGGTTAGTTTCAAAAATTCAAGCAGAGTGAAAATAATTATAAGCCTCATCCTTAAAGTGCTCTGACTGCCTTTCTAAATTCAATGTGAAAACTCTGTTCTTTGTACGCCATTTTTTATGGCCTATACTGATATGGTATAGAAATATAAGGCATTAATAATAGGTATATTTAAGTTAAATTTATTTGTGGTATTGATATTTTGTTGTTTAGTCACTATGTTATGTTCAACTCTTTTGCAACCCCATGGACTGTAGCCTACCAGGTTCCTTTGTCCACGAAATTTTCCAGGCAAGAATATTGCAGTGGGTTGCCATTTTCTCCTCCAGGGGATCTTCCCAACCCAGTGGTTGAATCCTGGGTTTAACAGGTAACTCAATGGTAAAGAATATGCCTACCAATGTAAGAGATACAGGAGATGCAAGCTAGATCCCTAATTCAGGAAGATCCCCTGAAGGACAAGGCAACCCACTTCAGGATTCTTGCCTGGAAAATCTCATCAACAGTGGAGCCTGGTGGACTACAGTCCATGAGGTCACAAACAGATGGACACAACTGAGCTATTAAGCATGCACATAATTGATATTGTATTTCAATATCAATTGTAAAATTGATAATGTATTTCAATATCAATTGTAAAATTGATATTTTTTATTACAGAGATTGGTGTATTAACTTGATATAAACATACATTTTCCTTCTTCATATCAAGTCATTAAAATAGTTTTTTCATGCATAGAATCTATTTTTAGTTCTTTCTGGAAAAAAATATATATGTATCAAAAAACAACTTATACTATTAATTTGGGAAAGGTCAATCAGCATAGGCTACATTACTCTATAGTAACAAACACTTTCCAAAAATCACAGTGATTTGAAAACTGCAGAATTGAATTTCTTGCTGTCAGTTATTTCCACTGAGGCTTGCTCAACTACTCAACCATAGATGACTATGATATTTAGATACCAGAGTGACACAGGTCCAGAGTCAAAGAAGGTTTCACTTAAGGCCCTCCACTCACAACTCAAAAGCTATATCCAGTTTCTTGACTTTACTCACTTAGAAGTGGGTTAAAATGTATATCCTACCAAGTCCTGAAAAGAGGAAGACCCAGAAAAATGAGCTGAACAGCACTTAACAACTACTACATCTCTCTGCTCATCGAATAGCTGATTTGCTCTCCTTTCTGCATATAATGTATACTTGATTCTCAAAGTAAACAACTTCTAAGTACTAACTCATCGCAATATTAACCTAAAAGCTAAGGATCATTGGGTGATTCATGTAGGTCTTTGCAAGTGATATGTGAAATTAGCTTTAAATCAGAAATGACTCACCTTCATCCAGATATATACAACCCAGTATGTAATGGTCCAAAAAGTATTGGAAAGCTGCAATCAATACTTATATTTAGATAAAAGGAAGATATGAGGCACAGCATGTAGTAATCTATAGCAATTCTGAAATCACCAGTGAGCAAACTTTTTGAGGTATCACTACCCTAGTAATAAGGACTGTTTTTGTAATATTCCCTGATTCTGCTTTGTGGAATGAGTCCGTTAGTCTCTTGTTTTTGATGGCTTTTTGCACCTCTTTCAGAGATTTTACCCTTTGTTATATTCTTGGCTACGTCTGAAGTTCAGTTTGGAAAATCCTGTTCTCCTGGGGGCTGAGTAGCATTATTAGATGGATCTCTTTCTAGAGAAAATCATTTTAAGTCTCAGATAGTAACAGTCTTTTTTAGTCTGGGTTATGGTTCTTCTGGCACTCTAGGTCTTTCAATAACAACGTTTTTAACGGGTTTTACAGTTGCTTATTCTACATGATCATAGATGAACAATTCTTCTAATTATGTCACTCTGACACCACCACTGTCAGAAGAGCAAACAGCAAATATTGCCAGTGATCTTGCCAGAGTGAAAATGTAGCTCTGAAGTATTTCACCCTGATACATAAATATTTTACCTAAAAGTAGTTACAAGGTGTCACCCACCCTCAAATAGGGGGTGAAATCTTATTCTGAGGCAAGAAATGAGGAAAAAGGAAAAATCTAATGAACTACACTAATGTCAACTATGTATATACTCTGTACTGGTCATGGATACAAAAATCACAGGTATGATTTTTGAAATGACAGTGAAATATGGACAAGATAGATACCAGTTGCAAACATTTGTTTGAAACTGAAAGTTCTCCAACATCAAAAGCATAAACTGGTAAAGTACTAGAGAATGACATAGTTACCACATCCATAAAACATTTGCATTTAGATGATAAGTTAGTTGAAAGGTTCCTGTGGAGATAAAAGTCAGTGCTGCAATAGAGTAGAAGGCATTTTCACATTTAGATGATTCAGAAAACCTTGTGTGTGTGTGTGTGGGTGTGTGTGCGTGTGTGTGCACGCATGTGCACTCAGTAGTGTCTGACTCTTTGTGACTCCATGTACTGTAACCTGCAGGCTTCTCTGTCCATAGAGTTTTTCAGGCAAGAATACAGGAGTGGGTTGCCATTTCCTACTCCAGGGACATCTTCTTGACCCAGGAATAGAATCCGTGTCTCTTGCATCTTCTGCATTGGCAGGCAGATTCTTTACCACTGTGCCACCTGGGAAGCCCTCAGAAAACCTTGCCAGTAGCTAAATAAGGATGTATTCAACAGAATTAATACTTTTATATCATTGATGAAAACAAAAATGCTGAAAGAATGTTTGTCAAGACGACTACCAGGCTGATGGTGGTCCAGTTGAGCTCATTAAAATTGGCTTAGATATAGTCAATTAAAAGATTAGATACAGTTGTAAGTCAGAGGCTATTCAGGTCTTTGTAGCACTATATTTCAAGGCTTTATTGATTCCCTGGGCATAAGAGCTTACTCCTTTGTTTCAATTAATACTGAAGGTATTCAATATAGTTACACTATTCTTCATTTCAGTGTTTTTGATCTGGTGGCTACACAACATCAAACTATACAAATAAGTAAGATACTCAAGAAACTCAAAGACTAGTTGGAAAGTGGGAGAAACACTAAGTGATATTAATATATAGTATGTGAATGGTTCAAAAGGGTCTGGGTATTCAGCAGTAAGGAATAATTTGAAAGAATCTGAAAGTGATTAATGCAGGATATATATTTTGATACAATAAATGAGAAATGGATATATGAGCCCTAGTGTGGGATAGAGAAGAAAAAGCAAGGGGAAAAGAAGCATTCCAGAGGTTGGGGAAATAGTAGATAGGTTAGTTGGGCTGTAGACAAGAGCAAATGTATGGAAGCATTGGTTCAAAAAAAATGTTTAAAATTATTTGCAGGTCAGTTCTTTTCCTTGCTTAATATCTGAATATATTTTCTACCCTGGCTGACTTTTTCCACTATCTAAATCTATATTGATCTCTTGATCACTGTATCTACATCATTTGATTTATAATACAATATAATTATGAATGGTATTGGTTTGTACATGTGTATATGAATTTTTGCCCTCCTGATAGCTAGAACTCTCTGTAGATTTCCTTATATGCTTATGTTATACAGCAAAGTATAGACTATTGATTGAATTTTAAAATGTTAAAATTGATGTTTAAAATATAATTCAGGACCTGCTGCCTATTATTTAAAACAAAATTTTATTAGAACATACTCACATTAATTTATATACTGTCTACGACCCCTTTCACAATAAATAGGAGAACTGAGTGGTTGAGACGAAGACCACCTGATCTGTAGAGAATAAAATATTTACTATCTGGCTCATAATAGAAAAAGTTAACCAAGCCTCTCTTATCAGTACATTTATAAATGTGATCAATGTATAGAAAGTATGTTTACATACATTTAACTCCTAATAACCAAGTTATTATTTTCATTTGATAACATTTTAAACAAAGAGAGACTATACAATTTATTGCAAACTGCTTTTTCAAATGTCTTTTTACTACACAGCTTTTTAGGTCATTAGTGTCAAAGGCTAAGAAACTATGGGTCTAATAATTATTTAATAAAACTAATCAATATATATTTAAGATTTAGTTATCTAATTGGAAGAGATTAGAATAACCAAGTATTAAATGCTAAAACAATTGATGTGTTGCTAAGAAACTAAAGATTTTCTAAAACAATAGGGATTTAAGATTATATCTAGCCAACAAACTAACACATCTACTTGGCTTTCCTCTAAGGAAAGAAAATATACTTGCAGAAAAAGGCAGAAAACCTTTTTGCTTTACTAACAAAACTATCCTTACTGAATTCAGCATAGCAATGGTAAAGATAAGCTGCTGGCCTTAAAACTTCTATGGAAAATAGTCATTGTTTAAGACTTTCACAACTGCTCAGTAAGATCCTAAAACTACAGTGTTTGGGGAAAGAGAGATCTAATCAACACACAAGAAACATTAGAGCATTTACTAATGAGAGATTTCATGCACAGGCTATGACTAATACTAGTATTTATTTCAATTTTACTCTATATTAAAATGTATATTGTAATAAAATATCATATTAGTTGCACTTAGTTTTATGCTTAATTTTTTGCAAATATGTAAGTTAAATATAAAAATATAATGTTAATTTCATACTTAATTTTTTGTAAATATGTAAGCTAAATATAAAAATATAATGTTGATACAAAAAGTATAATTGTAAGAAATAATGTGCAAATATCTAGGGTTTACCATGTAGCTCTAGTGGTAAAGAATCTATCTTCCAAAACAGGAGACAAAGAGATACGTGTTTGATCTTTGGATCGGATAAGTGCCCTGGACGAGAAATGGCAATCCACTCCAGTGGTCTTGCTTGGAAAATTCCATGTACAGAGGAGTCTGGCAAGCTAAAATCCACTGGGCTACAAAGAGTCAGACATGACTGAGCACATACACACACACTAATACTTGTATTCATTTCAATTTTACTCCACATTGTAGTGTGTATTATAATAAAATATTATATTAATTGAATTTAAAACATTAATACTTTGTTTTGGTAAGTATGTAAACTAAATAAGGAAATCTAATGCTGATATAAAAATGTAAAATTGAAAGAAATAGTGTTCTAATATCTATTCATAGTTAATTATCATCTAGAAAACCTGAACTTTTAGAAATAAAAACATAAGTACTGTAGTGAATAATTAAATGGATAGATTGTAAAATCAGATAACCCGATAACTCTAACCTAAAATCCTGGTTCCTTCTCCTTTTAGCTGTGTGGCCTTGATAAATTTAGAAATGTTCTAAGTCTCAGTTTCTTCATGTAGAAAATAAATTTAATAGTAAGACCTAGCTCATTGGCTTGTTATTGTTTAGTCACAATGTCATATCTGACCAACTCTTTGTGACCTTGTGGACTGCAGCACACTCCTCCACTGTCTCCTGAAGTTTGCTCAAATTCATGTCTATTGATTCAGTGATGCCATCTAACAATGTCATTTTCTCTTGTCCCCTTCTCCTTTTGCCTTCAATCTTTCCCAGCATTAGGGTCTTTTCCAACGAGTCGGTTCTTCACATCAAGTGGACAAAATGTTGAAACTTCAGCTTCAGCATCAGTCCTTCCAATGAATATTCAGGGTTGATTTTGTTAAAGATTGTTTGGTTTGATCTTCTTATAGTACAAGGGACCCTCAAGTGTCTTCTCCAGTATCAAGAATTGAAAAAGTCAATTATCTGGTGCTCAGTCTTCTTTATAATCCAACTCTCACATCTGTACATGACTACTGGACCACAGCTTTGACTATATAGACCTTTGTCAGGAAAGTGATATCACTAATTTTTAATATACTATCTAGGTTTGTCATAGCTTTCCTTCCAAGGAACAAGAATCTTTTAATTTCGTGACTGCAGTCACAATCTGTAGTGATTTTGAAGCCTAAGCAGTAACATTTTATTTACCGTTTCACTTTTTCTCTTCTCTTTGCCATGAAGTCATGGCACCAACTAGATGCCATGATCTTGCTTTTTTAATGCTGAGTTTCAAGCCAGCTTTTCCATTCTCCTCTTTTACCCTCATCAAGAGGTTCTATAGTTCCTCTTCATCTTCTTCCATTAGAGTGGTATCATCTGCACATCTGAAGTTGTTGATATTTATCCCATCAATCTTGATGCCAGTTGCTGTTTCATCCATCCCAACATTTTGCATGATATACTTTACATATAAATTAAATAAGCAGGGTGACAATATATAGCCTTGATGTACTTCTATTGCAATTTTGAAACAGTCCATTGTTCCATGTCCAGTTCTAACTGTTGCTTCTTGACCTGCATATAGATTTCTCAAAAGACAGGTAAGGTGGTCTAGTATTCCCATCTTTTTAAGAATTTTCCAAAATCTGTTGTGATTCACAAAGTCAAAGCTTTTAACATAGTCAATGAAGCAGAAATAGATGTTTTTCTGGAGTTCCCTTGCTTTCTCCAAAATCCAATAAATGTTGGCAATTTGATCTCTGGTTCCTCTGTCTCTTCTAAAACCAGCTTGAACATCTGGATGTTTTCAATTCATGTACTTCTGAAGCGTAGCTTGAAGGATTTTGAATATAACTTTACTAGCATGTGGAATGAGGCAATTGTGTAGCTGTTTGAAAATTCTTTGGCATTGCTTTTCTTTGAGATTGGAATGAAACTGACCTTTTCCAGCCCTGTGGCCACTGCTGAGTTTTCCAAGTTTGGTGACATATTGAGCACAGCACCTCAACAGCATCTTTTAGGACTTTAAATAGTTCAACTGGAATTCTGTCAATTCCACTGTCTTTGTTCATAGTAATGCTTCCTTAGCCCCACTTGATTTCAAACTTTTGGCTTATAATTAGGTTTAAATGACATAATGAACACTTGGAAATCATCAGCACTAAATTAATGCCTCATTGTTGTTGTTTACTTTGTTATAGTCTCTACTTATATTGTGGAAGATTATATTAATTGATTTTGTTATTACTAAAAAGAAGTGAAGTGGTTGGTTCAAAATAATACTAAAAAACAAAACAAAACACACAGCATGGCAATACACAACATAGCTCTGTACAGTTGGTGAGAAAAAATCCTTATAAGTAAGAAATCTTACTTTAAGTTTGTTTTCATTTTTATGTTTAATCCACTCATAATTTACTATGATATTATTTTCAAATTTTGTCACTAATTGAACTATTATTTTTAACTCTAAATTAAACTTAAAAAAATACTCAGTAATAAGCATCCGATTGTAACCATGGAAGTCTGTGAAATGTGCTCACACAATGGATATAGAAAAGCAAAATCTATCCTTTTAATTTTAAATGAGATTAATTTCTCCACAAAGGAACACATTAAAATACATTAGCTTTAATAATTACATATAATGAGACTAGCATTATCTACTCTTTTGACCAAATAGCGAAATGTACTAATATCAGTACATTTCCAAAAGTGAAAAAAAGTTAAATGAAAAATGATATGTACTAAGTTGACTGATTATAGTTTTTTTTACGTTGTGCCTTTTGAAGATTTTGCACAGAAGTCATGTGTCTGTATTACTTGAAACTGAAAAGCATGAAACACCAAGCCTTTCTCATATTATATTACACTAGGTTTTAGCTTTCTAATCTCTATGAAAAGAACATGATTACATGAAAAACTTATGAATAAAAGGGATAAGTAGTTCAATACAGAGCAATTTATTCTTACAGTAAATGGATAAAACAGACACACACATCAGATTGGGAACATGCCTTTATGTAGTTCTCTCTTTTCAACTGCTGGAAAATTAACTGATTGGAAGCATTTAGAAGATTAATTGGTGAATGTTCACAGCTCATCAGAGAAATATTTAAATATTGCTCATGGTACTTTTGAACTTGGTGTCAATTCAATTTCGTTTATAAGAATCACTAAATACCAAACTACGTTACAATAATCTCAAATCTTAGGTTAACCTTTATTGGTTGGTTTTAGAATGCATTAATCTCAAATTAATGAAGAAGCAAGCTAGCAAACAAAGGTATCCTTGTTACACAAGGGGTGAAAATAACTAAATTGCAACCATCAGGATAAATCTGTGTATGGCTGTGTGTACTTGAGTGAGTGTGGAGGAGGATATGGAGAAAGTAACTATACATCTTATTTAGAATTAAATGTGTATTTTTTAAGTTATAAAATAAATCAAAGTCCATTTAGCTTTCTCTATAGACTCAGAGTTCTTCCAAATTAAGGGTGAAAGACCTATTTTGGGCTAGAATATTATCAAGAAGATATAAAATATCTAGAATGTACAACTGACAAAGAGTCACTCTACTGCTGCTGCTGCTGCTAAGTCGCTTCAGTTGTGTCTGACTCTGTGCGACCCCATAGACTACAGTCCACCAGGCTCCCCCATCCCTGGGAATCTCCAGGCAAGAGTATTGGAATGGGTTGCCATTTCCTTCTCCAATGGAGGAAAGTGAAAAGTAAAAGTGAAGTTGCTTAGTCTTGTCTGACTTTTAGCAACCCCATGGACTGAGGCCTACTAGGCTCCTCCGTCCATGGGATTTTCCAGGCAAGAGTACTGGAGTGGGTTGCCACTGCCTTTGCTACTAGCATGGTTGAATATGATGGCATCATTTATGTCAGGCTATGGAAGAGATGACTGCAAAATAACTAAATAGGTTACTATTTTGATACAAGCAACATCTCCCCAGTGCCAAAAAAGCAAACCAAAACACTGAGTAGGTAGCTTTCTATACAATATGTTTGTTGCTGTTCAGTCGCTCAGTTGTTTCAGACTTTTTGAGACCCTATGGACTGCAGCACACCACGCTTTCCTGTCCATCAACATTTCCCAGACGTTGCTCAAACACATGTCCCTTAAGCCGGTGATGTCATCCAGCCATCTCATACTCTGTTGTCCCCTTATCCTTCTGCCTTCAATCTTTCCCAACATCAGGATATTTTCTAATAACAGTTCTTTGCATCAGGTGGCCAAAGTACTAGAGCTTCAACTTCAGCATCAGTTCTTCCAATGAATATTCAGGATTGACTTCCTTTAGGATTGACTGATTTGATCTCCTTGCAGTCCAAGGGACTCTCAAAAGTCTTCTCCAACACCACAGTTCAAAGGCACCAATTTGTCAGCGCTCAGCCTTCTTTATGGTCCAACTCTAACATTCATCTATGACTACTGGAAAAAATCAGTTTTGACTATTCAGACTTTTGATGGTAAAGTAATGTCTCTGCTTTTTAATATGCTGTCTAGGTTGGTCATATTTTATTTTCCAAACAGCAAGCATTTTTTAATTTCATGGCTCCAGTTAACATCTGCAGTAATTTTGGAGTCCAAGAAAACAAATTCTTTCACTGTTTGCACTATTTCCCTGTCTATTTGCCATGAAGTGATGAGACCAGATGCCATCATCTTAGTGTTTTGAATGTTGAGCTTTAAGCCAACATTTTCATTATTGTCTTTCACTTTCATCAAGTGGCTCTTTAGTTTCTCTTCTTTTTCTGCCATAAGCATGGTGTTATATGCATATCTGAGGTTATTGATATTTCTCCCTGCAGTCTTGATTCTAGCTTGTGCTTCATCCAACCCAGAACTTCTGATGATGTACTCAGCATATAAATTGAATAAGCAAGGTGTCAATATACAGCCTTGCTGTATTCCCTTCCAAAACTGTAATCAGTCTGTTGCTCCATGTCTGGTTCTAACTGTTGCTTCTTGACCTGCATACAGGTTTCTCAGGAGGCAGGTAAGGTGATCTGGTATTCCCATCTCCTTAATAATTTTCCACAGTTGTTGTGATCCACAAAAGGCTTTGGTGTAGTCAATAAAGCAGAAACAGATAGTTTGTTTCTGGAATTCTCTTGTTTCTTCTATGATCCAATGAATGTTGGCAATTTAATCTCTGGTTCCTCTGCCTTTTATAAACCCAACTTGAACATCTGGAGTTTTTGGTTTACATACTGTTGAAGTCTATCTTGGAGAATTCTGAGCATTACTTTGTGTGCAATTGTGTGGTAGTTTGAACGTTCTTTGACATTGTCTTTCTTTATGATTGGAAAGAAAGCTGACCTTTTCCAGTCCTGTGGTCACTGCTGAGTTTTCCAAATTTTCTGACATATTGAATGCAACACATTCACAGCATTATCTTTTAGGATTTGAAACAGCTCAGCTGGAATTCCATCACCTCCACTAGCTTTGTCTGTAGTGATGCTTCCTAAGGCCCACTTGACTTTGCACTCCAAGATATCTGATTCTAGGTAAGTGATTGCACCATCGTGGTTTTCTAGGTCATTAAGATCTTCTTTATAGTTCTGTGTATTCTTGCCACCTCTTCTTAATATCTTCTGCTTCTGTTAGGTCTGTACCGTTTCTGCTTTTTATTGTTCCCATCTTTGTATGAAACGTTCCCTTGGTATCTCTAATTTTCTTGAAGAGATCTCTAGTCTTTTTCATTCTATTGTTCTCCTCTGTTTCTTTTCATTGATCATTTAGGAAGGCGTTGTTATCTCTCCTTGCTATTCTTTGGAACTCTGCATTCAGATGGATATATCTTTCCTTTTGTCCTTTGTCTTTTGCTTCTCTTCTTTTCTCAGCTATTTGTAAGGACTCCTCAGATAACCATTTTGCCTTTTTGCATTTCTTTTCCTGGGGATTCTTTGATACTGAATCCTGTACAATGTCACGAACCTCATTCCATAGTTCATCAGGCACTCTTTCTTATCAGATCTAGGCCCTTGAATCTATTTCTCACTTCCATTGTATAATCATAAGCGATTTGATTTAGGTCATATCTGAATGGTCTAGTGAGTTTTCCTACTGTCTTCAATTTAAGTCTGAATTTTCCAATAAAAAGTTCACTATCTGAGCCATAATCAGCTCCTGGTCTTGTTTTCCTGACTGTATAGAGCTTCTCCGTCTTCAGCTGCAAATATAATCAGTCTGATTTCAGTATATAATATGTTTGCACTGCTATTAAACAATGTTTATAGAACAAAAGTATTGGTCATTCATTTGAACTATGAGCTTTTTTTTTTTAACATTTTATTAAAATAATGTTCTTTTAGAGCAGTTTTAGGTTCAGAGCAAAATGAGAGGATAATATGAAGGTTTCCCATATGCTGTCTGGCCCCACACATGTATGCATGTGTGCATGGTCTGTAGCTTCAGTCATTTTCAACTCTTTCAACCCCATGGACTGTTGCTCACCAGGTTCCTCTGTCCATGGACTTTCCAGACAAGAATACTGGAGTAGGTTGCCATGATTTCCTCCAGGAAATTTTCCCAACTCGGGGATTGAATCCACATCTCTTGTGATTCCTGCATTGCAGGCAGATTCTTTACTAAGGGAGCCACCTGGGAAGCCCCACATATATAGCCAAACTTATTATTATCAACATCCCCTACCAAAGTGATGCATTTGTTGCAATTGATGAACAAAAGGAACACAATCACTCAAAGTCCATAAGAGATCAAACCCTCATCTCTTCCATCTGCAGCACATTCTTCACCACTGCACCATCTGAGAAGTTCTGAATCATACAGTATATAGCTCTTTGGGGTTCTTTCATTTAGTAATAAGTATTTAAATTTCATCCATGTCTTTTCATAGCTTAATGGATGTTATTTTCAGCACTGAATAATATTTCATTATCTAGTGTGCCACAGTTTATGTATTCTTCTACTAAAGGCCTTCTTGGTTATTTCTAACTTTTGATAATTACAAATAAAGCTCCTAAAAGCTTTCCTTTGCAGGTTTTTGTATAGGTACACATTTTCTACTTGCTTGGATAAATGCCAGAGTAAGTTTTGTAAGAAATTTTCAGTCTTCCAAAGTCATTGGACCATTTTCTATTCTGAACAGCAATCATTGAGATTTTCTGTAACGCCTTATCCTTGCCATGCTTTTTATGTTGGCAGTGTTCCAAATTTTGGCCATTCTAATAAGTGTGACTTAGTACATCATTGTCATTTTAATTTAGTTTCTCAACTGACATGAGTTGGAACATCTTTTCGTGTGTTTATTTGTTATCTATACATCTTCTTAGCTAAGGTGTTCATAATTTATCCTCCCCCTTTTTAAGGCTGTTTTCTTAATGTTGAATTATTTGTATATTACAGATTACTCTCCTTTATAAATGTGTATTTTGCAAACATTTTCTCCTAGTCTCTGGCTTGTCTTCTCATTCTCTTGACCTTCTCTTTCAGAATAGATTATTTTAATTTTAATGAAGTGCATCTTATCAATTATTTCTTTCATCTATCATGGTTTTGGTGTTGTATCAAAAAAAAAGCATTGCCATACTCAAGGTAATATACGGCTTCTCCTATGCCATCTTCTAGAAGTTTCATAGTTTTATGCTTTTGATTTAGATCTTAAATCCATTTTGAGTTAATTTTTGTGAAGGTATAAAGTCTATATCTAAACTGATTTTTATATGCGGATATCAGGTTGTACTGGTCATGTTAATATTTGTTGAAAATATTATATTTGCTCCCTTGTATTACCTTCAATTCCTTTTCAAAGATAAGTTTACTATACTTACAAGGGTTTATTTTAGTATTTTCTATTCTGTTGTTTTGTTGTTGTTTAGTTGCTAAGTCACGTTGGCCTCTTTTGCAACCCCATGGAGTGTGAAGCCACCAGGCTCTTCTGTCCTTGACATTCTCCAGTCAAAAATACTGGAGTGGGTTGCCATTTCCTTCTCTGGGGGATCTTCCCAACCTGAGGACCTAAACCACATTTCCTGCATTGGTTGGCAGATCCTTTACCACTGAGCCACCGGGGAAGCCTGTCATTAAATAATGTCTGTTTATTATAATGTAGACCACATAACAGCTGCTAAGATTTCATAATAAAAATAATTCACTTTTTATTTAATCTTTATGGCACATTAGACAATATTCTAAACCATGAACAAAAATTATTTCACTAGCCTCTTATTACAAAACCATGATAAATATTTTTCTATCATCACCATCAAACATTTTATAGATGAAATGTTATATTTAGGTAAATTAATTTCTTTGAAGTTATACAACAAATTAATGGATAGTATTAAAATAAAGATATATGCACATAATTTAAATTAAGTGGTATTGCCAGCATTAATACTTTTTTGGACTCTAAAGTTCTTAAATCTGTGGATCAATTTTCTATTGTGTTTGTTCCCTACATTAATATTTCATATCACTCATGGTATTTTACTAGTATACACAATGCAATTCAACAATGACCTGCTAATTAGCTGTTCAGTTCAGTTCAGTCGCTCAGTCGTGTCTGACTCTTTGCGACCCCATGAATTGCAGCACACTAGGCCTCCCTGTCCATTACCATCTCCCGGAGTTCACTCAGACTCACGTTCATCGAGTCCATGATGCCATTCAGCCATCTCATCTTTGGTCGTCACCTTCTCCTCCTGCCCCCAATCCTTCCCAGCATCAGAGTCTTTTCCAATGAGTCAACTCTTCGCATGAGGTGGCCAAAGTACTGGAGTTTCAGTTTTAGCATCATTCCTTCCAAAGAAATCCCAGGGCTGATCTCCTTCAGAATGGACTGNTCCCTTGGACTGCAAGAAGATCCAACCAGTCCATTCTAAAGGAGATCAGTCCTGGGTGTTCTTTGGAAGGAATGATGGTAAAGCTGAAACTCCAGTACTTTGACCACCTCATGCAAAGAGTTGACTCATTGGAAAAGACTCTGATGCTGGGAGGGATTGGGGGCAGGAGGAGAAAGGGACGACAGAGGATGAGATGGTTGGATGGCATCATCAACTCGATGGATGTTAGGTTGAGTGAATTCCGGGAGTTGGTGATGGACAGGGAGTCCTGGCGTGCTGCAGTTCATGGGGTCGCAAAGAGTCAGACACGACTGAGCAACTGAACTTAACTGAAATGAAGGAAATATTTCTTGAAAAGATGGACACAATAAAGGATAGAAACTGCAATGACCTAAGAAAATTAGATGAGATTAATAAGTGGTAGCAACAATATGTGACAAAATATACAAAAAGTTCTTAATAACAACAATAACCATGATGCTGTAGTCACTCACCTAGAATCATACATTCTGGAGTAGGAAGTAAACTAGGTCTTAGGAAGCATTACTACAAACAAAGCTTTTGGAGATGAGAGAATTCCAGCTTAGTTATTTCAAATCCTAAAAGATGATCACTCAATATGTTAGCAAATTTGGAAAGTTCAGCAGTGGCCACAGGACTGGAAAATGTCACTTTTCATCCCAATTCCAAAGAAAGGCAATGCCAAAGAATATTCAAACTACAATACAGTTACATTTCTTTCACATTAGAGCAAGGTCATGCTCAAAATCCTTTAAGCTAGGTGTCAGCAGTATGTGAACTGAGAAGTTCCAGATGTACAAGCTGGATTTAGGAAAGGCAGAAGAATCAGAGATCATATTGCCAAAATTCATTGGATCATAGAAAAAGCAAGGAAATTCCAGAAAAACATCTATTTCTGTTTCATTGATTATGCTAGAGGCTCTGACTGTGTGTATCACAATAAACTGAAATATTTCTTAAAGAGATAGGAATACAAGACCATCTTATCTGCCTCCTATAAAATCTGTATGCAGGTCAAGAAGCAACAGTTAGAACTGGACATGAAACAACAGACTGATTCAAAATTGGGAAAAGTGTATATCAAGACTGTATATTGTCACCCTACTTATCTGACTTATATCCAGAATACATCATGAGAAGTACTAGGTGAATCTAGAAGCACTAGATGAAGGGCTAGATGAATCACAGGCTGGAATCAAGATTGGCAAAAGAAATATCGACAACCTCAGATATGCATATGATACCACTGTAATGGTAGAAAGCAAAAAAGAACTAAAGAGCCTCTTGATGAAGGTGAAAGATGAGAATAAAAGAGCTGGCTTGAAACAACATTCAAAAAAGTAAGATCATGGCATCTGTTCACATCATTTCACGGCAAATAGCTGGGGAAAAATTGGAAACGGTGACAGATTTTATTTCCTTGGGCTCCAAAATCATTGTAGATTATGACTGCAGCCACAAAACTAAAATCCACTTGCTACTTGGAAGAAAAGCTATGACAAAGCTAGGCAGTGTATTAAATAGCAGAGACATCACTTTGCCCTCAAAGGTCCATATAGTCAAAGCTGTAAACTTCAGGAGACAATGAAGCACAGGAAAAGCCTTATGTTACTGCAGTTCATGGGGTCCCAAAGAGTTGTAGATGACTTATTGATTGAACAACTTCCAACATATCTTAGAAGAAAAGAATTGTGCTTGTTGAATCTCACAGTGTTAAAATATTGTGTCTCTGCACAAGTTGAAATATTTTTTTCCCTAATTTTAGGTTGATTTCTACATTAGAATATTATTAATAGTCATTTTGTTTTCAATGGTTTTATGCCAGGTCATTAGATAATAATTTTTCCCCATTGTGAAAATATTGTAAAGAATTGTCTCATACCATGATACCACTGATCTCATACAAATTTCTGATATGTTTCCTAGGAATGAGGGTGACAGTGTTTTAGGTCTATGTCCCTTTGTGGCATAAACCTCTTTTTTAGTACTAGTGGTATTTGAGTCAAATCAAATGCATGCTTGGGGAACTCACAGAACATAACTATGAAAACCAAATGGAACTATGTGCTATTGGATGTTTTCAAAGAATCATGGACGGTGTCAAAGTGGAAGAAAAAATAAAACACTAGGTATTATGTTGCTTCACAATATCTTGTAATAAACTCTCATTTTTATCTTAAATTATCATTGCCTCTCTATCATGTCCATAATCTCTTCAATGTCTTGGATCTCTAAATGTAATCATCCAGACATGCCTCTCAGAGGGGTGAGCACACTTTTTCTCTGATGGCAAGAGATTGAGACACAGTCCTAGGAGAAAAGCTGATTATGCTGTTGGGTGAGGTAACTTTCTCAGGAAGCAAGGAGATTAGAGCCCTATAAGACAACTGGTGAATCCTACATGTTCACTTTCAAAAGAAAGGTGCTGGCCCAGGAGATGGGAGAAAGAACTGGAAGACAAGAAATATGGGATCAGGAATCTCAAATGATATGGATATAGCCTAAGATATTCTCCAAACTGAAAAATCATCTGTTGTCAAATAAGATATGTAAACTGTAGCCAGGACAACTGTAGCACAGAAGTTAAAGACTGCTGAAATCCAAATCCTCATCTGCAATGTGCTAGCTGTGAGAACCAATCATTCAGCTTCTTTAGCTTCACTTCTTCATCTGTGAAATGGGAATAGTAATACCTGTTTCATGGAATTTTAGGAGAGACTGAGTTAATAGTTATATAAAACACGTTGGTGTGGTTTATAATACATCCACAGAATCTTTGACATGCCCTGCAAAAAGTGGAGCATAAGTCTCTTTGACGTGATGTGAGCTATATTTGTTCAGTCTCTAAGCCACGTCTTACTCTGAGATCCCATGGACTGCAGTACTCCAGGTTACTACACTTAGTAACACACTTCCAACAGTTAGAATAAGGGGGAAGTGACAGGTGTGACTTCAGAGGTGTGATCACCAAAGGCACTGTGGTTTCCTACTGGCTCTTTCTCTTGGATCACTGATCGTGGGAGAAATCAGATCTCTTTGGAGAGGATTCAAGCAGTCTTCTGGAGTGGGCCACCTGATGTGAAACTGCGGCATCTTGCTAGCATCCCAGAAGAAACTGAGGCCCCCTAACAAAAGCCATGTGAATGAGCCCTTTTGGAAGTAGCTCCTTCTGCTCCCAACACATCTTCATATGACTACAACCTCAGCCTCTGTTTTGTGTGCCCCCTCCTCACAGACTCTAAGTCAAAACCTGAAGCTAAGCCTCTTCCATAGCCCATACCCATGGATGTTTTGAGTGAATGAAAGTTGATTGTTTTAAACCATTGAGTTTTGTTTGTAATTTGTTATCTGGAAATAGATAATTAATGCACTCTTTAAGGGTTGCCTGCCTTATCATGAGTGTTACATAATTATTAACCACATTCTTATTATAGGTAATTGGTTGAGAGTTTGTGAACAGAATAATAAACCAGTAGTAATTTCCTATCATTCTCTCTCTGTGATCTCTTCTAGGGTATTTTATTTTTAAATCCTATGTGGTTGACTCTTCACTGATGTGCTAGTAGTTGCATGGACTTTGAATGGTATTTTCTTGGAGGAATAATGAAAATGATGATGGATTAAAGAAGATACAGGTGAGAAGTGGCAAAGAGAGGCAAAGTTAAGGATCTAGGAGAAATGGGCTTTGATAGTAAGTGAAAGAGAGAGGAAGAAGTGTAAGTAGTTTACTTGCGTTTTTTCATCAGTAGTTGGAGAATGGAAAACTCAAATAAACCAGAAGAAAATTAACAAATAATTCACACTGACATAAGCCTCATAAATATATCTAAAATTGATTGTGAGAGATCAAAAATAAAGAGTAATATCATCTGAATATTATATTAATTATAATACATTTCTTGCCATTTCCTATTGATCTTTGAATTAGGCACCTTCTTAAACATCTTCAATTCAGAAGAAAATGAAGACCAACCAAATAAGAAAAGCCAAGACAATTTATTCTGAGTTTGCTCTAATAAGGGGCTAGCCACTGTCCTCTGTATTTTGACAGAGACTCAAAGACATACAGAGGTAAGAGGAAATTTTATAGTAAAAAGAAAGGAAGTTTTGAGGTGTGTTCTGAAAGGAGACTTGATAGAGAAGTTGTAGGTAAGCTAACTAGAAGCAGGATATCTTATGTGATAGGTGAGGGAAGCATAGTGGCTCAGACAGTAAAGAATTTGCCTGCAATGCGGAAGACTCAGGTTCGATCCCTGGGTTGGGAAGATCCCCTAGATGAGGGCATAGCAAACCACTCCAGTATTCTTGCCTGGAAAATCCTATGGGCACAGGAGCCTGTCAGACTACAGTCCATAGGCCCACAAAGAATCGGATGTGACTGAGCGACTAATACTTTTACTTTCACTTTAAAGGGAGCAGAATAAGTTTTCTCTCAGCTCAGTTCAGCCTCTCAGTCATGTCTGACTCTTTGCAACCCCGTGGACTGCAGCACACCAGGCTTCCCTGTCCATCACCAACTCCCAGAGCTTGCTCAAACTCATGTCCACCGAGTCAGTGATGCCATCCAACCATCTTATCCTCTATCATCCCCTTCTCCCTCTGCATCTTTCCCAGCATCAGGGTCTCTCTCTTCCAGTGAGTCAGGTCTTTACATCAGATGGCCAAAGGGGAGCTTCAGCTTCAACATCTGTCCTTCCAATGAATATTCAGGACTAATTTCCTTTAGGTTTGACTGGTTTGATCTCCTGCAGTCCAAGGGACTCTCAAGAGTCTTCTCCAACACCTCAGATCGAAAGCATCAGTTCTTTAGTGCTCAGCTTTCTTTATGATCCAACTCACATCCCTACATGACTACATTAAAAACCATAGTTTTGACTATATGGACATTTGTAGGTAAAGTAATGTCTTTGCTTTTTAATATGCTGTCTAGGTTTGTCATAACTTTTATTCCAAGGAGCAAGAGCTTTTTAATTCGATCCTAATTTGGAAGTGGATCAAAAATTAAGAAAGTTGTTAGTTATTAATCAAGTACTGGTCATTTCAGGCCACTCGTTACAATTATTGTTTAACTTCCTGGATTGTCCCTATAGATAGCAATCTGAATTACTGCAAATCTGATTTACAGCTGGCTTGTCTCCTGGTTTGTTTATTATAGATAAAATGTTGGTTTCTTGGGCAGATTGCTGCATGTTGTGAGTCCAAGTTCCATTTTTATGGTGGTCTGGCTGTGGTCCATTTGTATACTCAGCTTCTCATCAACAACACACTATTTTTTACACTGGTACATTGATTGCAATTCCATCTCCTTTGTCTCCAGTTCCTAGCACTGTTCTATCCCATTTCCATATTAAAGTGATGATAGCATTTCCATAAACACTCTCTGGTTTCATGAAGAACTTTAGTGTCTGAATATGAACTTATAAAAATCGGAAGGATTGTATCTTGGCAGAAAGTTTTTTTCTGTTCTAGCAGTGGACCTGAGCAGAGAAAAAGAAAATGGAACAATAAACAAACACATTGTTTAAAAGTCAACCTGTTTAGAGGGAAAGAAAAATTGATGAAACTGGTAACTAAGATACCACAGGCACATTTTTCATGCTTCCATTGCATTGTTTTACGTGTATCAATAGTATATGATGATTTTTTCTGGTAATTTTTTCAAGCCTATAAATGATTATATATATTTTCAAAAGTTTTTAAATTTTTTACACTGCAGTTATTTTATTTTTATTTTTTAATTTAAATTTATTTATTTTAATTGGAGGCTATTTACTTTACAATATTGTATTGATTTTGCCATATATCAATAGTTATTTTAAATTAAATGCATAATATTGTGACTGGCTATGTTGGGTCAATGATCACTATTGGCGCAAACTTTCTGGGCCAGAGCAAAAAAACTATTCATTAATATTAAAGTGAAAGGCGGAAAAAGTTATATATTTGGAAATCTTTTTTTTTTTTTTTACTTTATTTTACCTTACAATACTCTATTGGCTTTGCCATACATCGACATGAACCCACTACAGGTGTACACGAGCTCCCAATCCTGAATCCCCCTCCCACCTCCCACCCCACAAAATCTCTCTGGATCATCCCCGTGCACCAGCCCCAAGCATCCTGCATCGAACATAGACCAGCGCCTCGTTTCTTACATGATAGTATACATGCTTCAATGCCATTCTCCCAAATCATCCCACCCTCTCCCTCTCCCTCATTGACCCATGAGGTCATTAATTGTTTCCTTCATATTCATCATGAATAAACTGAGTAATGAAGAACCTATACAGTACATCCCTGACATTGATTCAAATATTCTAATATCTACTGTGGCTTAGGCAAGTAATTAAAACTAGGTAGAAGGTAAAATTTATTCCATTAATTGAATCCATTATTTATTTTAAATCTACTTTATGCCAGGAACCCTTCTAGCTACTGAAATTGAGTTGTACCAATTTTCTTGAGAACAATATTCCCCCTTGGTCTATATTTAGTGTTTCCACATTTGATAGAACCATGACTACAGAGAAATGTCTCCTTTCTATGAATATAACAATAGTAAGCCTGATGATAAATGATATTGAATCCCATAGTGGTGTACAGAATTCCACTGAGGGTGATAAGAATTTTGGTGTACTATGCTATCTAATGACAACAGCCAGTTGTTGACACAAGGAAATATGTGAAATGAGGGCTGTCAGAACATCTTGTATTATTTTCATATTTTAGGTCATTTTTATTATATTTGCTATACTAAGAAACTTAATGGAGTATAGTTAATTTACAATGTGGTATTAGTTTCAAGTGTACAGCAACGTGAATCAGTTATATATATACATACACATATCCACTCTTTTTTTAGATGTTTTTCCTATATAGGTATTTACATAGTATTAGATAGACTCCTCTGTACTATACAGTGGAAGTGAAAATTGCTCAGTCATGTCCAACTCTTTGCAACCCCATGGACTATATAGTCCATGAAATTCTCCAGGCCAGGATACTGGAATGGGTAGCCTTTTCCTTCTCCACAGGATCTTCCCAACCCAGGGATCAAACCCAGGTCCTCCGTACTGCAGGCAAATTCTTTACCAGCTAAGCAACAAATACAGTAGGTCTTGATTATTTATTTTATGTATAGNATGAAATTCTCCAGGCCAGGATACTGGAATGGGTAGCCTTTTCCTTCTCCACAGGATCTTCCCAACCCAGGGATCAAACCCAGGTCCTCCGTACTGCAGGCAAATTCTTTACCAGCTAAGCAACAAATACAGTAGGTCTTGATTATTTATTTTATGTATAGTAGTGTGCATATGTCAGTCCCAGTCTTCCAAGTTATCCCTCCCCTCCCACTTTCCCCCTGTAATCATGTTTGTTTTCTACATCTGTGACTCTATTTCTGTTTTGTAAATAAGTTCATTTGAGAAGACAGAACTCCAGGTTTATTTTTAAGTAAGTTCACCAAATTTGTTTTGTACTATTTTTTAAAGAAGTAATGAGAATGAAAGGTCCAGGCCAATCCATTTTATTGCTGGACAGCTTATAACATTTGATCTTGGTAGAATTAATTTAATTATGTCCCAAAATGTATACAATGCAGAGCCTTTTGGTTTAAGGCTATTAGCTGGCACTGATGGCTATGCTAAGTCTAATAGATGAGACATAATCTTATATATAGACCTTGTCAGAAATTCTTTGTTTATGTTTACATCCTAACTCTCTGGGTACTCTTCATTTGTGGGATATTTCCCTACTCTAGTTCTTTGTGTTTGACGCTTCCCATTTTTTAAAATCCTTTGAACTTATGCTCTACCTTTTCTATTTCTCTAAGTTATTAATTCATGTATTTTATTAAAACCTTTAGTGATTCCCATTTACACATTGAACAAAAGGAAAATTACTCCAAAGTGCTCTATAATCCAAGCTCAACCAGATTTGCCAAGTTTTTCTTCATTTTCAAATTAAGATATAATTTGCATATGACATTGTATTAGTTTGAGTTGTGCAAAGTTTTGAGTTGATACATTTATATATTGCAATATTATTATTATCATAGCATCAGTTAACATCTCCATTATGTCACAAAATTATCATTTCATTTTTTGGCAAATATATGTAAGACCTAGTGTCTTAGCAACTTTCAAATGCATAATAGACTGTAATCACAATGCTGTGCATGAGATCTTCAGAACTTATTCAGAACTGGGTATTTGTGCCCTTTGACTAATATCTCTCCAAATTCCCCACCCACTGGGTACCATAACTGTACTTTCTGCTTCAATGAATTCTACATTTTTAAGTTTCACATATAAGTGATATCATACAGTATTTGTCTTTGTCTGACTGACTTTTCTCATACTTAGCATAACGCTCCCAAGTTTCATCCATGTTGTCACAAATGGCAAGATTTCCTTCTTTCTCATAACTGAATAATATTCCACTATGAGTGTACATAGTATATATATATATACTCTGCATATAAGTTATTGACATTTTTAATCAATCGCAATTTCAGCTTGTGCTTCATCCAGTCCTGCATTTCGCATGGTATATTCTGCATCATCAAGTTAAATAAGCAGGGTGGTAATACACAGCCTTGACATACTTCCTTCCCAATTTGGATCCAGTCTGTTTTTCCATGTCTGGTTCTATCTGTTGCTTCTTGACCCACATACAAACTATGTAGTAAGGTGGTCTGGTCTACAAACACACACACACACACATACATATATATGTATGTATAATATTTTTACATATACTCAGTTAGTGTTAAATTTTATGCACTTGTGCAACTCCTTTAGTTATCCAGAACTTATCAACTGGTATGCTCTGCAGCTTTTCATTCTGTTTTTGTTTACACAAATCTCTTTACCTAGAAAGTGCTCTCCTAAAGTATTTGTCAAAGTTTGAACTGTTTTCACTGGTATTTTCACTTTTTACTGTAACATGACTGCTTTTTCCTGATTCCTCAGTTTGAGGTAAAACTATCCATTTCTTTTTTTTTTTCCAAGTTATTAAAGTAATTTTTATAGGGAAATAATTCTCCTATTTAAGTTCATTGATAGCAATCTATCACTCTAGATTCAGTTTAGTGACAGCTATATGTGGATTGTTTTATAAAAAGTAACTATTAATTTCTCGTAATAGACTTATTCATGGTCATTTACATGAATTTTAATTAATGTGGCCCCCGATGTTGAGGGCTTCCCTGCTGGCTCACTGGCAAAGAATCTGTCTGCAATTCAGGAAACACATGTAGGAGGTGCAGACTCGATCCTTGGGTCGGGAAGATCCCCTGAAGAAGGAAATGGCAATTCACTCCAGTATTCTTGTCTGGATAATTCCATGTACAGAAGAGCCTGGCAGGCTACAGTCCATGGGGTCACAAAAGAGCCAGACAAGATCCAATGACTAAACACCAACAATAAATGTTGAAATGAATGCTCCTTTATGGATATACATCATTTTGGAAAAAAAAAAAACAAAAACAAAAACCTGTAACTGAAACATTGAGAGGAAAAGTAGGCTATGAGAAATAGTAATGAAGATATTTGAAATTTGCTCATAAAACAACATATTTATTGCTCCCTCCTCTGTGTTGTCACAATTAATTTTTATAATATTATTTTAAAACTTATCTCAATATAATTATATGTTTATATTTCTGTATCATCCACTAGACTATGATTTACATGATAATAAGTATTATGTTTTATTCAATTCTACATTGAAGAATGTTGCAAAGTGCTTGACCCATTGTGTGTATTCAGAAAATGCTTATTAGATGATGAATACATAAATGTACAAACAAAGGACTCAAATCTGGAATTTGGGATGCTTGCATCTCTCAGAGGAAACCTAACAATATTGTGGTGGTGCTTAAATTTGTGGCTTGAAAATATATAATTGTTGTATTCCTATTATTCTTTTGATATTGAAAATTATGGAATAATTACCAAGATAATTGCCCACATTTTCCTGAATATCATCTTCACTTACTACTAAAAGACCTCTAAATCTTTGTTCCATAAATTATTTTTCTTTGAATTATTCCAGAAGGTCTTCTGAGGATTCAGTTTGTCGTATGAACAAGTCTTTCAGCTACCATGAGACTTTCTTATTATTCTTTATGTCTGTGAAGCTGATGTCTGCATAGCTGGGTGAGGGTGTCTTATCCATATCTGTTTCCACAGTTGAGTTCAGGAAGGCTAGCCAGGGAGAGCAATCCTAGGGAAAACACTTTGAAAGATTTAGAATTTCCTCAGGTCAAATCAGGGGAATGTACTTCTTCTTTGGGGGAAGTGCATTTAAATATTTTAGGAGTTCATTGAACCCAGGCCTAAAGATAGAATAATAGACAAACTTTTAAATTCTCTCTACATTTGTACAGTTAGAGTCACAAATACCTTTAAAATTTAATCTAAAAGCCACACAATATACACTAAACTTATGATTTTAACGACTGAGAAATTAAATTGACAACCTTTCGTGTTTTCTCAAAGCAGAGACCCTATAGCATAGTCATTTGTGCATTCATTCATTCACTCACTCATTAATGTTATAAAGTTTTTCTAAGTGACTAAAATGGTTTGATGTAATATAAGTGCTAAGGATGAATTCAAAAATACGAAAAAAAAGAGTGGAAAAAGTCACTTTATCTTCACTTTGAAACATAAAATTTAATATTTGAAAAAAATTACATAACCTTTTTGATACTTGTATATTTTCTGTAAAGTGAGAATAGCAATGATCTTATATTTTAGAAAAGAAAATAAAAATTAAAAGAATTGACCTAAGAAGTTGGAAAATAATCAATTGTCACAGGTTATGGGAGCAAAGGGAGAAATAAATAAAAGCCGTATACGGGAGAAAATGGCAGCCAAAGAAATCAACCAATTCCATTATTTATTTAATAAATATTTATTGCTTTATTTTATTTTGTTCCAGTCACTGTAGTAGGCATTGACAACNTTTTCTTGAAGAGATCTCTAGTCTTTCCCATTCTGTTCTTTTCCTCGATTTCTTTGCATTGATTGCTGAAGAAGGCTTTCTTATCTCTTCTTGCTATTCTTTGGAACTCTGCATTCAGATGCTTATATCTTTTCTTTTCTCCTTTGCTTTTTGCCTCTCTTCTTTTCACAGCTATTTGTAAGGCCTCCCCAGACAGCCATTTTGCTTTTTTGCATTTCTTCTCCATGGGGATGATCTTGATCCAGGCCATAACTGGAGTGGGTAGCCTTTCCTTTCTCCAGGGGATCTTTCCAACCCAGGGATTGAACCCAGGTCTCCCTCATTGCAGGTGGATTTTTATTACCAGCTGAGCCACAAGGGAAGCCCCGAGAATTTAAATAGAGGAATGTAATTTTTCTATAGAGGACTTGCCGTCATATAAGCCTAGTAATTGGTTAAAAAAATTTTCATAAGGATGCAGGAATTGGATGTATACCCCTATGTTTGTGGAAGGGAGTATATATTTAAATGTCAAACATTTTATTTTGTTCAGCAGCTCTCATGCTTTTTAATCTTCTTTGAGATTCTTACACCATCTTACCCCTGGTTGCCTGAATAGCAAAAATAAGAACTCTTTTCATTTGTTACCTTTGGGGGAGAAACATCCCCACCTTTAAAAATTAAAGGCTAAATGTGGTATGCAGAAAATCCTGAGATATTAAGAAGTCCAATATAACCCAGGATAGAAATTTATCAATATTAATTTTTTAATGTCTAAAGATAAATTTCAATTGCACTCTTCACAATTTCATTGTGACTTCTCAAGATGACTCAATAATATTATGAAAAGAAAAATAATTTTTTAACCATAAGGAATTAAAACTCTTTAAAGGATATTACAATGTATTATGTTACTTCTCCCAGGTGGCTTGTACTGGGGAAATATAATTTTTCTAAGCTGTTGTGAGTGTAAAAATTATTTGGAAAAAATATGTACAAATATGAAATATTGAACAAAGTGATTTTCTACAAAGAATTTCTTCTGTATTGAAGGCTAATTCTGAAGGCTTATAGTATCATGTGTGCTTTAGCAAGAAAATGACAAATCTAGGTATTTTGGCAGAAAGCAGTAATAGTTTCAGAGATTGTCGATGAGAGTTAGGAATCATAAAACACTTCTCCTAATGAAATTTAGACAACAGAAGTGCAATATTTTGTCTGTTGAGACTTCAAATAAGTTCAGTTCAGTTGCTTAGTTGCGTCTGACTCTTTGCAACCCCGTGGACCACAGCACACCAGGCCTCCCTGTCCATCACTGACTCCTGGAGTTTACTCAAACTCATGTCCATTGAATCGGTGATGCCATCCAACCATCTCATCATCTGTTGTCCCCTTCTCCTCCCAGCTTCAGTCTTTCCCAGCATCAGTGTTTTTTCAAATGAGTCAGTTCTTTGCATCAGGTGGACAAGCTATTGGAGTTTCCGTTTCAGCATCAGTCTTTCCAATGAATATTCAGGACTGATTTCCTTTAAGATGGACTTGTTGGATCTTTTTGCAGTCTAAGGGACTCAAAAGAGTCTTCAACACCACAGTTCAAAAGCATCAATCCTTCAATGCTCAGCTTTTTTATAGTCCAACTCTTACATCCATACATGACTACTGGAAAAACCATAGCTTTGACTAGATGGACCTTTGTTGGCAAGGTAATATCTTTGTTTTTTAAAATGCTGTCTAGGATGCTCATAGCTTTTCTTCCAAGGAGCAAGCATCTTTTAATTTCATGGCTGGAGTCACCATCTGCAGTGATTTTTGGAGCCCCCAAAAATAAAGTCTGTCACTGTTTCCACTGTGACTTTTAGTAACAAGTTAAACTAAGCCATGGTTCTTGGCATATGTAATGTCTATTAATCTAAGAAACCTTAGAGTTTTAGTGTGGGGCTTCCATGATGACTCAGTGCATAAAAAATTCCCCTGCCAATGCAGAAGACATGGGAAATGCAGAGATCTTCCCTGGATCAGGAAGATCCCTTGGAGGAGGAAATCACTCCAGTGTTCTTGCCTGAAAACCCCCATGGACAAAGGAGTGTGGTGGGCTACAAGTCTAAAGGGTCACAGAGTTGACCGAGCACATGTTCTAGACTATGTTTTAAGAGAACTCTACACCACGTATTTAAAACATTTTCATCCCTTGTTTTATCTTTCCACTTACTTTCCACTTACTCCCTAACTCTGATTTTGGGAGATTTTACAAACATTTTGATTTTAGCACTTTAAAATTGTTAGTGTTGAATATAACAGTAAATAAGATACTTATTTTGTCTCCTTTTCATTTGTATTTCTTCCTTGAATCTTTTGCTTCTCACAGTTTCATTGTTGAGATTTGATGGCAATATGACCTCTCTGATCTTAATATTTTTTATTATATTCTAATAGTCATGACAACAAAGAAGTGAACAATGTAAAACAAAATGATTTGAAAAAAAATATGACATATTGCTAGCAGTAACTCTGTGACATGGTTTTCAAGGCAATCTCTTGGCTCTCAACACTAACAAAAGACAATAGTTAATGATATCATTAAAAAAAAAAACAGAGTTATGAAGACAAAAATGGAAACATGTTTGATCTTTTCAAAGTTTTTATTGATCCTTTTTAAAAAAGTTTTCTTGTTGATATATCAGTCTATTTTTTATATGCATCTCAAGTTATTAGGAAATAAAATGAAAGATCTTAGTCCTTACTGTCAATCATGTTATTTTAATGGTGCTTTATTCCCTGGCTAACTATTCCAAAACAACAACTTTACTGTAAAATTGTTAAACTTGAAATTTAAACTGATATGTGGTGTATCAGATTACCACATGGCATTCATGCTTTGTTAAGAAAATGTGAGTGTTTAATAAGAAAACAACAACAACAACAAAAAGAATGAGAATTGTAGAAACACCAACTTTAAAATAGCAGGGAGACAAAAATCTTTGGGTCCCAAAGGGCAGTGGTAACTCCTCAAATAATTGAGGCTTAAGTGGATAGGAAAATGGATTCCCAGACTGCCTTCATTTCACTTTTTAAACAGGTAACTCTCATGTATAATATGCTGCTTAGGATAGTTTGTAGCCACTTCATCCTGTGTTTAAATTTCATTTTGATAATGTATTCATGTAGCTTTGGAAAATTTATTTAATATCCTTAGAACAATATCATCTTTTATAGAATAAGCATGATAATACCAATTTCATAGGATTATTGAAAGGATTGAAATGAGCAGAATTCACTGTTTGAATTGTTTAAAATATGGCTAATCCCTTGTGGCTCAGAGAATAAATAATCTGACCACAATGCAGGAGACCCAGACTCAGTTCATAGGTTGGGAAGATCCCCTGGAGAAGGAAATGGTAACCCACTCCAGTATTCTTGCCTGGAAAATCCCATGGACAGAGGATCCTGATGGGCTACAGTCCATGTGGTCCCAAAGAATCAGACATGACTGATCTGCTAACACACACTAATGCTAGAATTAGAGAGGCTGAATTCGAACTCTG
This sequence comes from Neotragus pygmaeus, assembly GCA_006410875.1. Classification (NCBI taxonomy): domain Eukaryota; kingdom Metazoa; phylum Chordata; class Mammalia; order Artiodactyla; family Bovidae; genus Neotragus; species Neotragus pygmaeus. The sequence continues at coordinate 31,140 of SJYV01026667.1, read as the reverse complement.
ATTATTCTGACTCCATCAATAGTAAACTGTATTCTACTACTGACTGAAGACTTGTCCCTCAGATTCATATGTTGAAACCCATTCTCTCAATGTGATGATATTTAGAGGTGTGACCTTTGGAAGGGGCATCACAGGTGGCTCTAGTAGTAAAGCACCCACCTGCCATTGCAGGAGACAAAAGAGATACAGTTCTGATTTTTGAGTCAGGAAGATCCCCTTAGAGAAGGACATGGCAACCCACTCCAGTATTCATGCCTTGAGAATCCTATGGACACAGGTGCTTGGTGGGCTACAGTCCATAGGGTCACAAAGAGCTGCACATGATTGAAGTGACTTAGTACATTCAGGAAGTAATTTGAGTTCTTATAAAAGAGATTCAAGGATCTCCTTTGCCCATTTTACCATGTAAGGAAACAGGGAAAAGAAAACCATGTATGAGACAGAAAGCGTATCCTCACCAGACACTGAATTTGCCAGTGCCTTGATCTTGGAATTCCCAACCTTGAACTGTGAGAAGTAAATTTGTTGAAAAGTAAATTTCTGAAATTTGTTGAATAGCTGTGTTTATTCTCATAGCCTAAACAAACTATGAGAATTTTGTAAAGATCAAGCAACAGTTATACTCATTTCCATTTGATAATGTACCAACACATACTTAGTGGCTTCAAACAATATCCACTCATTATCTCAGAGTTTGAGAGTCAAGAGTTTGAAGCAGAGTTACCTGGGCCTCCACTCAGGAAGTATTTGCCAAACTAGTTATTTCTGGAACTTGTAATCTTCTTCCACATTCATGCAGTTGTTGGCAGACTTCATCTAATCATCTTTTAATGATCATAGGACTGACTGACATCTTTCTTTCTCTTAGCTGGGGGATGCTCACGCGAGGCCTTTTATTGTAAGAAATGTTGCTTCTTTAAAGTTAGCAAGACAATTTCTCTTTAGAAACAGCCCAGCCCATCTTTTAAGAGTTTTCACATTATTAAGTAGGCCAACACAGAAATATTTCCTTTTCTCCTCCAAAAGATCTTGATTCTCAATCACAGCTGCAAAAACCCTTCATGTTTGCCTTATAATATAATTTAATCATTGTAGCAATACCCCATCGTGGTAGTACATCTTATCAGAACAAAAGTGAAGTGATTATGTGAAGCAAGATAGGGGATCTTGAGGACGGTATTGGAATTTTGTCTGCTGCTTTTATGAAGAAAATGTATTTAGCACAGAATCTGACAAATAGTGACTATTTAATATATTAGCAATTAATAGTATCATGTAAGTACTTAGCATAGTACCTGGCCCATGATAAAAGTTCCCTAAAGAAAACTATTACAATCATGACTATTTCAATTTCTCAGTGAATTATTATAATTTATTTACCCTGTTTATATATTCAATCCCAATAATATTTTATTGTAGTCACTCATCAGGTATGATGATGATTATACTGTCCTTGACCAATTGGGAATTCTATACTTTTTGCTTCAGTAAGGCCCACTGTAGCAATTGTAGTGATATTTCTATAACACAACCCAAGCAATTTTAGTTTCAAAAGAAAAATCATATATTAGCTACTTGTATTATATCTTCTTGATATTTTTTTATTTCACCTGGAAAAAATAAATACATAAATCATTTATGGAGAGAAGTTATGGAACATTAGAACAATTCAGTATTATGTTTATCTGGTATTGTAATTGTTAAATGCCAGTTCAATTAAATTTTCAGCTTTGTATTGAATGTCATATTCAGTGTCTTTCCTCATTTGGCACTTGGTTAAACTAAAAAGTCAATATAAATTTTGATTTTCAAAATGAAATTTATGCTGTGGTTATAATATTAATTTATAAAGACTACCCTAACTGCTTATATTCAAATTATCAAATTAGAGGTGTGACCTTTGGAAGGGGCATCACAGGTGGCTCTAGTAGTAAAGCACCTACCCGCCATTGCAGGAGACAAAAGAGATACAGTTCTGATTTTTGAGTCAGAAAGATCCAGTAGTAAAGCACCCACCTGCCATTGCAGGAGACAAAAGAGATACAGTTCTGATTTTTGAGTCAGGAAGATCCCCTCCACACAGTGATGTCTTGGGTGGGAATCAATTGCTGAAGAAATGGTCTCTTATTCTCCGTTAGCCAAACATCAGTTCTTTTCAATTTCTTACAAACTGTGGTATATTTTCTCAAACATTCTGTAAGCATAATAATTTCTAGTTATATAAAAAAGCATAAATATTATATTTTTATTTTCTTAGAACTATGTTCTTTTTCTAGTTATAACTTTCTGTTGACTGTATTAGAGAAGATTATTTGATTCTCAGAAAATTTTACAGTTACATTGAGTCTAAATAGCAGCCTCACTTAAGTTATTTTCTAAAAATATAATTCTGATGTGAGCCAAAGTTCATTACTATCTGAATGTGTTAAAACTAAAAGAAGAGCTAGGGTTCCACACTTGGGATAATTTCATCAGTTGAATGTTCTCCTTTCCTAAAGAAAAATAAAGTGTAATGGAAATATATTTTCACTTAAAATCATAATGTAGATATTATGTGAAGAAAATCATATTATTTCTTCTGGAAAGAATTTCTATTCATTTCAAGTGATACTTAGAGGTAAATTTTTCATCTTTTGTTGAAATAATAAGTATAGGCAATTATTTATTAAAAATTGACAAAATGGAGTCAAAATAAGATGGTCGAGAATCTTAAGGTAACAATGCTATTACTGTATATTTTTATACTTGACACAATAGGCTAGTCAGCCTTTGTAAGAGAAATTATCAAACTTCAATCTGTAAATCATAGTATTGAGAACACTTTAAATTGTTTCAGTGTTTATATGTGCACAACTCAATGCCAAAAATCACATTCACTATGACATAAGGTTTTATTCTGACTTTTTACTTTAAGTTTTGGTTTATTTAAGAGAATAATTTTTACTATTTTACATTTTTTGCACATTTAATATATTTTTCTTGAAAACATGTCTATTTACATCAGAAAATTCTGTGGACATGAGCAGTTGGTTCTTAGTCATTTAAACAGGAGTATATAGAATTTGTAGGAAATAGAAACCAAACTTAGACACAATTATATTTAATTCCTAGCCAGTTTACATTGCATATTAGAAATATTCCATCTGTTATATAACAATGATTTTAAGTCCTAGCTTAAAGATATAATATTTAAGAGATTTAATTTTCAATTTAAGTAGCATAGAGTTAAGTTAGATAATCAGAATTCAAACTTTTTCAAAAGAATTTGTACATAAGTTGACTATATGTTCATATATGTAGGCATTTGTTCATTCATTGTTTATCCCTGGGTTCATCAGGTAATTAGCAGCTAAGGTTTATTGGCATGTGCCAGATTAACTTATGCTTTACTTAGAAAGTAGTCGTTCCCTTAATGTTTAAGACTATAACACAGACAAGTACAGAATTTTTGTCATTATAAGACTTTCTAACTGAGATCAACCCTTAATACATTTAAACACATATATCACTTGTCATATTTATCTTTTGTGTCTGTTTGTGACACTTCAAGTCTACTTTCTTAGCACAATACAGTGTAGTTAATTATAGTCACTATGTTACATGTTAGATAATACCTTATTCATTTTATTGATGAAAGCTTTTCTGCTTTCATCAGTCTTCTTATTTTCTACAGCTCCAGTCATGGGCAAACATTTTGTTTACTTTTTAATTCTAGGAATTTGACGTTTTAATTTGGATTTCATATATAAGAGATACCACTCAGTATTTGATTTTCTATCTTGCTTATTTCACTTAGCGTAATGTCCTAAAGATCCATCCATGTTGTTGAAATGGAAAGGATTTCCTTCTTTTCCCTGGCTGAATAATATTCCATAGAATAAACATATGCCACAGCTTCTTTATTTATACATCAGTTGATGAACACTGAGATTGTTTTCATACCTTTGCTATTGTGAATAAGGCTATAATGAATATGGGAATGAAGGTATCTCTTCAACATTCTCTTTTCACTTCCTTTGGCTATATACTCCAAAGTGGGAATCCTGGATCACATTGTTCTAATTTTTAATATTTTAAAGAACCTCTATACTGCTTTCCATAGCAATAGTACCAACTTAAATTTCCAGCAGTAGTGCACAAAAGTTCTCTTTTCTTCACATCTTCATAAACAATTATCATTCTTTGCCTTTTTATAGCCATTCTAAAGGATATGAGGTAACTCATCATTGCTTTGACTTGCATTTACCTGATAACTAATAATGTTGATCCCCTTTTATGTACCTGATGGCCATTTATATTTCTTCTTTGGAAAAAGTATCTGTTCAGATCATCTGCTCATTTGTTAAATGGATGGTTTGTTTTGTTTTGTTTTGTTTTTTTCCTATTGCTTTCTGTGAGTTATTTAACTATTTTGGATATTAACTCCTCATCAGATATGATTTGCAAGCATCTTTTGTTCAGTAAGTTTGCTTTTCATTTTATTGATAGTTTCTTTATTTTGCAGAACTTTTTAACTTGATGCCATCCCAACTGTTCATATTTTGCTTCTATTGCCTTTCCTTGTGCTGTCAAGTCTAAGAAAACATCACCAACAATGATGTCAAGGAGATTACTGCATGTTACTTTTAGGAGTGTTATTATTTCAGGTCTTAAATTTAAGGTTTTAATCCATTTTAAGTTGGTTTTTGTGTGTGGTGCAAAATAAGGGTTAGATTTCATTTTTTAAATGTGGATGTGCATTTTTACAATCATTATTGGAGAGACTGTCTTTTCTCCAGTGTATACACTTCACTTTTTGGGCTTTCCTGGTGGCTCAGTTTGTAAAGAATCTGCCTGTAATGTGGGGGACCCGAGTTCAACCCCTGGGTCAAGAAGATCCCCTGGAGAAGGGAATGGCATCCAGCTGTAGTATTCTTGCCTGGAGAATTCCATGGAGAGAAAAGCCTGGCAGGCCACCATTGATGGGGTTGCAAAGAGTTGGACATGACCGAGTGACTAATCCTCTCCTTTGTCTGTAAATTAAATGACCAAATATTATATATGAATTTATTTCTGGTACCTCTATTCTGTTTCATTGATCTATGTCAGTTTTTATGCTAATGTCATACTGTTTTAATAACAATACCTTTGTAATATATTTTGACATCAGGAAATGTTTTATCTCCAGCTTTGTTCTTTACCAAGATTTTTCTTGCTATTTGGGGTCATTTGTGGTTCCACACAAATATCTATTTCTGTAAAACATACTATTGAAATTTTAATAGAGATTGTATTGAACATATAGATTGCTTTGGGTGGTATGAATATTTCAACAATATTCTTTTAATCTAATATTCCTTTAGCAGGGAATATCTTTCAACTTATTTGTAGACACTTCAATTTCTTTCATCAGTATCTTAGTTTTCAGTGTGCAGATACTTTTTTTCTCAGTTAAATTTATTCCTAACTATTCTTTCTTGGTGGCTCAGAGGTTAAAGCATCTGCCTGCAATGCGGGAGACCTGGGTTCACTCCCTGGGTTGGGAAGATCCCCTGGAGAAGGAAATAGCAACCCACTCCAGTATTCTTGCCTGGAAAATCCCATGGACGGAGGAACCTGGAAGGCTATAGTCCATGGGATTGCAAAGAGTCGGACATGACTGAGCGACTTCACTTTCACTTCCACATTCTTTCTTGATGAAATTATATATGAGATATTTCATTAATATCATTCTTACAGCTTGATTATAGTGTATAGAAGTGCAACTGAAAACACCCACACAAGAAGTGTAGCTGATTTATTTTTACCTTATATTTTGCAACCTTATTAAATTCATTTATTACTTCTAACAGTTTTGGGGTGGGGTTTTTAAGTGTTTTCTACATATAAAACCATATTATCTCCAAATAGGAAAAATTTCTTTCCTTTTTTTTTTTCATATTTTGATGACTTTAATTTCTTTTTATTGCCTAATTTCGCTGTTGATAATTTTAATTACTATGGTGAATAAAAGTGGTGAGATTGGACATCTTGGTCTTGTTCTTGATTTTTCAGTCTTTTACTGTTGATTATGATTCAGGAGTGGGCTGTGGGTTTCCCTGGTGGCTTAGTTAGTAAAGAATCTGCCTGCAATGCAGAAGACCCAGTCTGACCCTGAGTAGGGAAATTCACCTGGAAAGGGAAAGGAAACCCACTTGAATATTCTTGACTGGAGAATTCTATGGACAGAGGAGCCTGGTGGCCCCCAGCCCATGGAGTTGCAAAGAGTTGATCATGACTGAGTCACTTTCACTTTTCACCTGTCATGTAAGACCTTTATTTTAATGAAATTTGTTTTCTTTATGCCCAGTTTGTTGAGAATTGTATTCTTCATTTTTATACTTCATTTTTTAAACACATTGTATCACATTGATGTTGCATATAAGGTTCTTGAGAATCCACTGGACAGCAAGGAGGTCAAACAAGTCAATAATAAAGGGAAATCAACTCTGAATATTCATTAGAAGGACTGATACTAAAACTGAAACTCCAATACTTTGATCACCTGATGTGAAGAGCTGATTCCTTGGAAAAGACCCTGATGCTGGAAAAGATTGAGGACAGGAAGAGAAGGAGTGGGGGGACAAATGATGAAATAGTTGGATTGCATCACCCATTCAATGAACATGAGTTTGAACAAACTCCAGGAGATAGTGAAGGACAGAAATGATGCAGTCCATGGGGTCACAAAGACGTGGACATGACTATTGACTGAATAAAAAGAGTAAAAGGAGCAGTAGCAAAAACATCAACAGTAGGTCATGTGCAAAGATAAGAATCATAGGACTTTTTTTCTCTTGGATTTGTCAGTAGTTGTGGTTGATCTTAGTCTCGATATCAGAGGAAAAGTGCCTGTTTCTGGGAATGAGAGCCTTGGGGCCCACTCCAGGAAGAATTTTGAAACAAGGGCTTTTAAGAGAGACTAATACCCCAAACAGGATACAGCCTTAGTGATGAATAGCTCAAGGTAAGGTAACTGATGCTGAGAAATGATCTATACAAAGTCTTCCAATCTAACACCTCATGCTTAAATCAAATACAATTTTAAATGACACATCAANTGGCAAGAATACACAGAACAATACAAAAAAAGATCTTCATGACCAAGATAATCACGATGGTGTGATCACTCACCTAGAACCAGACATTCTGGAATGTGAAGTCAAGTGGGCCTTAGAAAGCATCACTATGAACAAAGCTAGTGGAGGTGATGGAATTCCAGCTGAGTTACTTCAAATCCTGAAGGATGATGCTGTGAAAGTGCTGCACTCAGTAGGCCAGCAAATTTGGAAAACCCTGTAGCATATCGAGTGCTAAATAACCACGCCTGCCTGATACTGTTGTTTGAAATCACATATTCCAAGAGGTTGAGAACCATGGCCTGGTGCCCTCTGCATCCACAAAGCCCATCTCATTGGCTGACACATAGAGGGGCTTGTGGATCGGGTTTAATTAATCAGAGGACTTGTACAACTCCATTAGGTATGTAAGTGTATTTATGTGCTGAGACAGTCATACCGAAGTACCAAAAACTGGATAGTTTAAACAACTGTGGTCTCACAGATCTGAAACTTAGAAAGCTGAGGTCAAGGTGTCAGTAGGATTGGTTGCTTCTGAAGTGAGGAAAAACCTGGTTCACTGCCTCTCCTCTAACTTCTGGTGGTTTCCCTGCAGTTTTGGCGTTCCTTGGCTTCTGCTCCGTCACCTTGCTCTGTGTCTTCATGTCGACATGGTCTTTTCCCTGTGTGTGTGTGTCTGTGTGTGTGTTAGTTGCTCAGTCATATTTCACTCTGCCACCCCAGGGACTGTAGCTCACCAGGCTCCTCTGTCCATGGAATTCTCCAGCAGAATATTCCAGAATTCTCAAGAATACTGGAGTGGGTAGCCATTTCCTTTTCCAGTATGTTTGTCTACCTTCTCCAAAATTCCCCGTTTAATCAGGACATTGGTCTTATTGTATTAGGGCTTCATTTTAACAAAGTACATATGTAATGATCATATTTCCCAATAAGGTCACATTCTGAGATAGTGGGGATGAGGATTTCAGCATATGAATTTGGAAGTGGGCACAATTCAACCCATAATGATAAGGGCGGTAATAACATCGAGTTGTGTTCGGAGTTCATGGCTCAGAGGAGAAGAACCTGGATTGCTCTAGTTTGAGTTCAACACTTTTCCTCCTCCTACCCCTGTGGGAAGCCCACTTTGTTCTTGGTTTCTCTTGGCCAGCTAGTGTTGTGGTTGGGTTATCAAGGTCAGAGCAGACAGTTCTTTGAAGTATATTTTCATTTAAATGCTTTGAATTTCCTTGTGAAATAAAATTAACATGGTTCTTAAATACATAGGCATTTCCTGGAGATGAAATTTCCCTTATTTGTCCTTCCCCGTCTTCCATTTCTCTTTTGTAATTGTTTTCTTTCATTAGGTCGGTATCTGGTAATCGTTGGTTTTGGTTGTCTGCTGAGAGAAATGAGGTTGTGAGAGAAGAGAAGTTTGAAAACTAAAAAAAAAACAAGAAAGTCTGAAACAGGCAGGATGGCCTTTTCTCTGTGTGTGACAACATTAGCCAACTCTTATGGCCAAGTTTTACAGGCCAAGGTTGCTCTAAGCCAATGCCCTCATGGAGCCCCTTGTGTTTTTCATTGGGAATTGGTGTTTTCCAGGCATCTCAGTGTAATCCAACTAAAATCCCCACATCACAAAAAGAAGAAGGCTTTGAAGGCCAGAATTTGGGATCTGCCAGTAACTCGGGGACTCTGGTGCATTTCAATGTCTGCAGCTCCAAGTCATGTGGTTGTGCCTCACTTTTTTTTTTTTTGTAAGCATGTGCTCTGTACCACACTGAAGAGTCAGATTCCTCACCATTCCCCAGTATTTAAAAAGCAGCTTCAATGCCACTCTGCTAAGATAAGCCTATACCAGTATTCCACTGGCCAACAACCAAAGGACTTCTGTGCAGCTGGGAGAATTTATTACAAAAAATTATTTTCCAGGCTGATTATCCAATTCCTCCTTTTAAAGGTCAGACTGTTATATTTTGATTAAAGATCCCTTCTTATAAATTGCCTTTTTCTCCACAATGAGCCATGATCAGAGGACTTGGAAAGCTTTGTCTTTCTCCTTTTCTCTGCAAATTTAATGAGCCTTACAAGATTCTTTCCAACTTAATGGGTTTAGTTGTGCTAAAGTTTTTCTTTGTTTTTAGGCAAGTCCAGCTGACACTGTAAAATAGCTAGTCTCAGCTGGTGATTATTTTAGGAAACATTTAAGCATTAGGACCTGGGATTGGAAGTAATTTATTCTAGGGTTTCTTTTGTAGGCTCAGAATACCCTAGGAAAGGAAACCACAGAAATACGCATTTCTTGAACACAATGCTGGAGTGAGAGTCAGGGAAAGGAAAGGAAAGGAAAGGAGAGTCGCTCAATCGTGTCCAATTCTTTGTGATCCCCGGACTATAGCCTACTAGGCTCCTCCATCCATGGAATTTTTCAAGCAAGAGTACTGGAGTGGATTGCCATTTCCTTCTCCAGAGGATCTTCCCAACCCAGGGATCAAACCCAGGTCTCCCACATTACAGGCAGACGCTTTACTGTCTGAGTCACAGAGGCCAAGTGGTAATTAATAAGTTACCTCCTTCAGGCTCAACACTGTCCTCTAATAGCTCCATGGACTTTACCAGGGCTGAAGATGGAGTTTGAAGAGAGAAGAGCATTTTGAAATAACTGAAATAATAAGGTCTGATACTTTTGAGCATAAATGAGGTGCCAAACACTTTGCATCATCTCATTTAATCTTCACAGAAACCCCAAGTGGTGAAAATTTTTATTCCCCTATTATGTATGAAGCATGTATTTTGAATATGCTTCAGCAAGTTGGCTGAAGCCCACAACTACTAGAAAGCAGGCTTAGGACTGAGGTCAGGACACACTGATACTGCAAGGACTGTCTCACGTCACTTCCACTGCACAGTCCAACCTCCTCAGCTTTGGGTCTCCCAGATTGAGCCCCAAACTGTTCCTACAGATCCAAGTGCCTCATGCTCAGGCCTGCGGACCCAGTGGCTCTGTCTGTTCAGCTGCTGATGCTTCGGTCATTAGTGTCTTCTCACGGCCTCACTTTCAATACTTGTGCCACCAGTGGTGGCTTAGCAGCAACATGGACCCTGTTCACAAAACCAAAGTGCCTAACTTGCCCTGTACAATTTTGATGTTTCTTTTTGATCTCTTTCCTGAGATACCCAACTATATTTCCTTGGCCAAATCAGACGATTCATTTCAGTCTTCCTCTCCTCCTATGCACATCAAGAATCTGAATCCTGACCCTGAAGCATGTGAGGGTTAAGTGAGATAAAAATAGAAATGAACATTTATTGAATGCTTACCATGTATCAAAATGTAAGCTTTTCACCATCACTTTCTAGTGCTATGTCTCACAAAACCCATATGCAGAGTATAGTAAGATTATCCTTATTTTATANTTAAGTGAGATAAAAATAGAAATGAACATTTATTGAATGCTTACCATGTATCAAAATGTAAGCTTTTCACCATCACTTTCTAGTGCTATGTCTCACAAAACCCATATGCAGAGTATAGTAAGATTATCCTTATTTTATAGTTGAAGGAAGTTAAATTTAGAGAGGTTAATGTCACCATTCTAGGGAGGCAGTCTGACTCCTGAGTCTGCATGTCTTTTCCAGATTCTCAGGTGAATAAATTCTTAGCTCAGGGCCTGGCATGGGGCATCTTCCATTCAGTTAAGTTACAAAGGTATTTCTATAGCAGCTCTCTTCTTGCCCATTTCTATCAGGCCAACACCTTTCTTCCTGGTGAAGTAAATTACACCTTGGAGCCCCCTTCAAAGGCTTTATTCCTCAAGGATAGAAGATTGAGAAGAAAGAGATTCCAATATCTTAGGTACATTTCTGTATTATCTATTTTAATACCATGTGGTTTTAAACTTTGTTGAAATCTAGAGATATAAAATAATTTCTCCCACTTTACACAAAGCTAGACCAACACTCAATTCTTGTTGCAAATGGCATTTTCCCAATTCTTTGTACAAAGGGGATCTTCTATAACATGGCAAAGATGTTTTATAAATTGTTGGGGTTATAGGTATCTATAGTACACATCATTCTTTTCATTTTTTCTTAAAATGTTTCATTTCTTATCCAAGAAGTTCAGGGAAATGCAGAATCTATTGTAAGTTAAGGACTCTAGTGCTACTGTCTTTTAACACTATGTAAAATTAAACTATACAAAACTACTAAAACTGAAACTGTACTGGGCATAGTTGGATCTTAAAACTGGGATCTTTGTTTCTCATACATTATTATAAATGTGTCATTTCTTGCACTGTTCTTTCTTTATTTTTATTTACTTTAATTGGAGGATAATTACTTTACATATTGTGATGGTTTTCGCCAACACTGACATGGATCAGCCACAGTCTTGCACTGCTATTTAGTCAAACATACCATTTATTCTAATAAATCTTGTATAATAGGCCACTAATATTCATTACATACAACCAGATTGTTATTTCCAAGAAAGATTCTGGCTTTATCTAGTAGTATTCTCTTTTATAATTTCATTTTATAATCTAAGAAAACATGTTTATAACAGAGAAAAAAGGAATTGATAGCCTCAATATATCATTATGTCAAGATCAAATTTTTCAAGTTAATGTGATCAGGGAATGGATGCTCCTTCCAAAATTTACTCTTNTCCAAGAAAGATTCTGGCTTTATCTAGTAGTATTCTCTTTTATAATTTCATTTTATAATCTAAGAAAACATGTTTATAACAGAGAAAAAAGGAATTGATAGCCTCAATATATCATTATGTCAAGATCAAATTTTTCAAGTTAATGTGATCAGGGAATGGATGCTCCTTCCAAAATTTACTCTTATTTTCTTTCTAATAAATATGTAATACCTTTCATATACATATATAAATATATTAACATACATATATATTTAATGAATATATATGTATAATCATATTCACATATGATTCACATTAGAATTTTTTCTGTTGCTCTTTAATTCTTTGATTTTAAGGGGGAAAATATACAAAGCACAATATTCATTTCTCTGGTGAAAATTTTTCCCAGAAGACACAATATGGTGTGAGCTATTTCCCTAACAGCAGGTAATACACAAGTCATTTCTACTGGAAAATATGCCATCTGGAACAAAACAATTTGTGGAAATATGTGTCAGTGTGATTGTGTTATCCTAGGTTAAAGATGTTGGCAATTGCATCATCAAAGTAGTTTTTTAGTAGAAAATGTAAGAAATGTAAGCTCTTGGAAAGAGCTATTATGGGTAACCTTTGGTTAAGTTTTCTGGCAAATGCTTCATGCATTTCAAAGTAAGAGAGATTGAACCAAGACCATGTGGCTGCTTCCATGGGCTGGATAAGATACAGGAATAAGGGTAGAGGGAGATTTGAGTCTCTGTTTTGTAGGGTTATCCTTAAATAAACCCACAAGGAACTGACTCAGAGTCCTCTGGGCTTCAGGGTCCTGGTCATCTTCTGGTTCCTCATGCACTGACAGCCTTTGCACATGTTATTCACATTGCCTGGAGCAGTGCCCCTACCTGTCCTCAGTACTCCTATCTTAAATCATCCCCTGTGACAGAGAATCCTTCTTTAGCCTTTGAAGGAAAGGTCAAAAGGCCTACACTCTAGCTGCGTGGCACCGGGTGTATTTTCTTCTGAGCATTTATCATGGTTGTTATTGTGTTTTTATTGGCATGACTCTATAAATAATGGTTGTCTTTTCCTCTCTAGAATGTAAGTTCTCTAAGTGCCTACCGCAATGCCTGCTGCTTAGATGGATCCGTAAATACTTTCTGAATGAATAAAGGATTTGGCCTTGGAGTGTGATGACTGTGGCCTTGGACCACCTTGCTGAGGTTCACCGCGAGCTTCACTAGAGCAGCCGAGGCGTGGCTGATGGGGCAGCAGTCTTAGCTGGCTGAGTGGTCAGTGACTGTGAGATAGAGATTTCATCTGCTTGAAACTATCTGGGGATCAAAGTCTGGGGATTAGAACAACTGATTCCTTAATCAACAGAGTCAAAATGACTTCAAAGAGAGTTCTTCATGGGAAAGTTTGGTACAGAGCAGCGTCAAAGCCTGGTTGTAGGATATGTTAAATCTCCTGTTCTGACTTTATGAAGCTCTATTTCTATCTAATTGAAACTATTTCTAGTTTAGTTACAGGCATGCACTCAAAGAGAACAGTAATGACTGGAGTTACAAGTTGTGAGAACACAAAAGATCTGGAAGATAGTTTACTGCTTTGTTCTTAGGTGGGGATCTAGAAAAATCCAGTGGCTTGCCCACAGTCCTTGGGCTAGTGATGAAGTCGGGGCTGGAAGCCAGAATTCTTTCCATCAGGCTAGCCTCATACTTATGATAGCAAGGCCACTGCTTATATGCCTTGGGCCAGTCACTCATATGGGTGGCTTGCCCTGCCACTTAGAAGATGGGAGGGTGACCTGAGCATGCACTTAACCTCTTTGGCTCTCAAGCTTTAATTTGCCACACAGAAAAGAATGGGCCATGTTAAATGTCATGAAAGTGAAAGTGAAGTTGCTCAGTGGTGTCCAGCTCTTTGCAGCTCTATGACTATAGCCTGCCAGTCTCCTCCTACCCTGGGCCTTTCCAGACGAGAATACTGGAATGGGTTGCCATTTCCTTCTCCAGGGGATCGTCCCAACTCAGGGATCGGATGCGGGTCTCCTGCATTGCAAGCAGACTCTTTATCATGTGAGCCACCAGGGAATCAGAATTGTAGATCATTTGTTATTCTATACCAACCCTCTGCTCTTCCCAAACTGTGATTTCCTGGACATCATTTCTAAACCAAAGTCCTGACTGTTGACTATAATATGGAAGTTCAACATTAGCCACAGTTAGTGCTTTTATTAGTTATTATACATACTGTAAGTGATAGACACAGTTCTGTGTAACATATAGTAACTAATTTAACCCCCACCATGATTTTAGGGGAAATATTAATATTTATTTGCTTCCCTAGTGGCTCAAAAGGTAAAAGTATCTGCCTGCAATGCCTGCAGGAGACATGGGTTCCATCCCTGGGTTGGGAAGGCCCCCTGGAGACGGGAAAGGTAACCTACTCCAGTATTCTTGCCTGGAGAATTCCATGGACAGAGGAGCCTGGCAGGCTTTGGAATATAGTCTATGGGATCACAAAGAGTCAGACATGACTGAGAGACTAATATTTTCAGTTTCACACTTTCATACTACAGATGGGGAAACTGGCACCCAGGAAACTTACATGTCCTACCTAAGGTGTCCCAGATCCTAAGTGATAGGGCTTAGATTCAAACCCAAGCTGTCTGGTTCCAAAGTTCATGCTGAATTGGTTTAGAGACAAATGTACAAAGTGGATTTTTAAATTTTGTTTATATACTACTCCCTTTCCCAAAGGTTTTAATATCTTACAGAGGTATGAACTATACCACATACAAAATATGTAAATAAATAAAGGAAAGGTAAGTTGATAAGTACAATGTCCCAAAGTCTTTTGAACACTTGGCTAAATGTAGGTTCAAAATACTTGGCTCTAGGTATACTAGTGGTGAATGAAAAAGAAAAGAAAAAGAGGAAGGGAAGAAAATGGAAGAAAGAAAGAATCATAAAAAAGAGAAAAAAAAATCACCTGGAAACCTCCATCCATCCATCTGAAGCAGGGTTGGAAAAGCTGTTTTTAAGTATTTGCATTGAGTTTCAGAAGTTTCTTATGTTTTACTTTACAGATCAACCCTTTTCAGCTATATATTTTCAAGCAAATATTTTCTTCCACAGTGTAGGTTGCCATTTTCACTTGGTTGATCATTTTCTTTGCTACTCGCAAGCCTTTTAGTTTGCTGTAGTCTGACTTGTTTATTTTTGTTTTTGTCGCCTGTATTACAGTTTCATATTCATGCAATCATTGCCAAGACTGAAGTCATGATGATTTCCTCCTGTGTTTTTTCTTCTAGGAGTTTTGCAGTTTCAGTTCTTGCATTTAAGTTGTTAATCTAGACATTTTAGTTTTGATTTGTGTGTGTGGTGTAAGATAAGGCTTTAGTTTCCTTCTTTCACATGTGGATATAGAGTTTAATCAACACCATCTGTTGAAGAGAGTATCCACTCACTATTGTGTATTCTTGGCGCCCTTGTCCAAGACTATTTCCTGTTCTAGACACTCTCCAGTCTTCTCTGTAGTGAAGGATTATATCCATCTGCTCACTTGCCCTCTGGCAGCATCTGGTTGTAGCTAATGGGGATCACTGGCCAGAGATTGGAGACTGGGAGAGGGTGATGTCAGTTACTAATTCCCCTGGATTTCTCCCTGCAAGGTTATCCAGAGCCAAAATAATAAGAAAAAAGTTCTCCAAGCTGCTTTTAGCACTATTATTTTTTATACATAAACTTTTTTCTGGTACTAGATTTCATTTTTGTGTAAGATTTGAGGCAGGGATTCATTTAACTTTTTTTTTTCCCAATGGCTACTAGCTGACTCACCAGTCTAACTCCAGTTCCATCCTACTGATTTGAAATGTTATCAGATTTTGAGTATATCAGTTTGTTTGATCTCTTTATTTTTGTATTTTTTTATAATAGGTTTTTATTTTTTTATTCTGTTGGTTTCTCTCTTAAATATATTATCTAATGCAATCATATATTTCATTGCACATAATTTATTCCTTAATTTGAATGATAATGAAATTTGTCAATATTTGGTTCCTTTTCCTTTCCCTCTCTCCTTCAAAATTATCTAATTTTAATGGAATATATTATTTTCTTCAATGTTTACCCTTTCCTCTTTAAACATACACTTTTATCTCTATCACTTGATTTTTTGGTTTTAAATACTCTTTTTTTGAACATGGACTATAACTTAATTGGAAAGCAGCATATTCATATAACCTCCATCCCACCTTCTCTCCAATTTCCTCTCTCAGTTTCTATCTAATCATTTAAATTCTGTATTGTTGAAGTTTATGATGTACAAATTGTTCTTCGGCAATAATTCACTTTTGACAAAGTCCTGTAATTCAGAATATTTGAAGCTCACCTTGGATCACTTTTTTTATTACTTTTTCCTTCAAATAGATTATTTACCTAAGGATATTTTTAATCAAGAAATTCCTTTAAGAGCTGTTTTCCAATACAGTACTAATACTGTATTAGTTCCAATACTAATGCATATATATGGAATTTAGAAAAATGGTAGTGATGACCCTGTATGCGAGACAGCAAAAGAGACACAGATGTAAAGAACAGTCTTTTGGGCTCTGTGGGAGAAGGCAAGGGTGGGATGATTTGAGAGAATAGCATTGAAACATGTATNGCATATAAGAGAAATAAGTATTAACCTTTAAGATTAATCATGTTAAACCTTAGGCTAAGTAAATTCCTTTATTGATTGTAAACCACTACATCCTCACCCTATAGGAATGCAACTTTATTTGGAGGATGGCGCCTGGTTTAAGAAAAAAATCCCCCCTGGAAAAAAGTAAGTTTTCTGGTTGACTGACCGTTATCAGAAAGGGCCATAAAATGTCAGCAACCCTCATGGCCGGAAGATGATGTAAAACCCCTAAGACCTTTGTATAATTTTATATGAAACACATGATTGTGACAAGGGTCAGGTCTGCTAACCCCACATGACTCTGTATTCATCCCTATGTATAACAAAAAGTATATAAGGAAACCTGAAAATAAAGAAAACGGATCCATTTCTGGGAAGACTGATTACCCCATGTTGTTCTTTCTTTCCCCTTTTGGCTGAATTCCCATCTGGAGCGTGGACACTTGGCAAACTCCTTATCTTGAAGTTTTATTGGTATTCCACGTAAACCAAGTTACTAAGAATTTTTTTCTCCACTAATTTTCCTACTACACTATTCTTTTCTAATCTCTCTTTATATCTGTAATTAAATAAGTTTTTCCTAGGACACCGATTCCGTCTCCCCTTTGAATTACCCTGGATCCACTGGGGCTGGACCCCGATCATGTTTGCAAAATAACCCTGTAAAATTCTTCAGGCTAATATTTAACAAATAATCCTATTGTATTACTAAATTTTCAGAACCATACTGTAACTTATCTTTACTATATACTTCCAATATAATTACAAAGTTATATAGCCACCAAGTTGACTTCAACAACAACAAAAAAACCTTATTATTTTAATTATGCATAGTCAATTTTTATATGCAATAGTTTGGATTGGCTACTGTCAGTATGATTCATTTATTCAAGCAACCAAATTAGCTTTGGCTTTTTTTATTCTTCATATGAACATATTGTTTAAAAGAAGTAAATAAACTTATATATTGATCTGAACTTTAATCAAGGCTACAAATTATCAATAAACTAAGCTAACAAACTGTATTATTAGTCCTCTTCTCTCTCTTCAGTCCTTCCTTTCACTCTAATCTACATTTGCAAATTCCAACAGATAACACACATCAGCTATTTATGAAGGCCATGCTGCTTATATAATCAGTCCAATTAGATCTTTTCCCATGAGTAAATGCCTTCAAATAACAACATCCTGCATTTAAAAAAAAATCAATGCATGAATCAACAAATAATCATTGAATACCTAATAGATTTGGCTATAAATATATAAGGTTGTTTTCCTTCTGATCTGAAAGGAACGTGTAATTGCTGAGAAGCCAGTCCTACACTTATGGGCTGTAACTTAGGACTACAGAACTGATAGCTATTAGTTGGAAATATCACTAGCTATGCTCGTGTTTCAAAGATGAGCACATATCTCTATCACTGTTTAATAGTGTTTAAATCTGTTAATGCATGTAGTCTGGTGAAATGAGGCAGCCAAAAATGCATTGAATAGAAAAATAATTTCCCTGGATATGTCTGTCCCTGAAACATGATCTATGGAATTCATTTGGTCATACCTTCAGTTAGAATTTTATATATCAAATGGAAAATCCAAAGGAGGTCTGTGTAATTCTTTAAGTTATGCCTCTCATGGAGTTTTTCAAGGCTCATTTACTATAATTCAAGAAACTTTCGTTACTCAAGTCTTTGCAACTATTTTTTTTCTTTCAATTTTCTAGTCACTTCATACTTGAACATATCTATTTTTCCTAGTCTCTAATTTGAAAAATCATTTTTCTCTATGTATGTGGAGTGCCTGCATCCTACACCTTTAACTGTTCATCTTCAGAGGCAGATATTTCAGTTGACATCTCCAGCATCCTTTCCTCCTTGAGCATAAGTCTCAATTTTTATTTGGTTATCCACTTATTTACGAAGTGAGGATACTTAGTTCATGTGGTCAAATTGAGAGTCTTCCTCCCTGAACTATTTTTCATGCATGATCCCTTGACTCACTATACACAGCAGCTAGTTTAGGACTGGGTATGCTATACAAGCCTTTCAAATCAGAATTACACTCAGGAATTTTATAGACATTATTGAAAACTTACATTTACCTTCATGATAACTTTCTGTTTGGAAAAACAACAGTCAACCCCCTCCTACCACAGGATGTATGTTTAAAGCCAGCTGAGGATACAACCCCATGTCTGGGAATGAAACAAAGTAAAAGAAATGTTGATATTTCTAAGAAATGAGGTAAAACAATTTTATCCTTAACCTTAAATCCAATCATTCCTGAAAGCCTCCCTAATCTCAGATTGTTACTACACGTGCCAATAAAATATCTTTTAATTCAAGTTATTTTAAGTTTTACTTTACTTCTCTTCAAATTAAAGATCTATAATAGACTGTTTAAATTCAGATTTCAAAAATCTTCAACTTTAAAATGATAAATTGAATCTTACGTACTGCATAAGGATTTGAGAAAATATTTGTACTTTTTTTTATATAAAATAGTGAAGCACTATAGAAAAGCATTCCTAGGAGAACCATCAAGAAGAAGTATGGAAAAGTTTTCTCTGCTACAATAGGCTTTAACTCATAGGCTTCCAGGTGGTGCAGTGGTAAAGAATCCACCTGTCAATGCAGGAGATGTAGGAGGTGCAGTTTGGGACTATCCCCAGGAGAAGGAAATGGCAACGTCTCCAGTATTCTTGCCTGGGAAATCCTATGGACAGAGGAGCCTGGCAGGCTACATTTCATAGGGTAGCAAAGAGTTAGACACGACTTACTGACTGCACACACGTGATTTGGTCATCTCTTTTCCTGGAGCAAACTTGCCACCTGAGAGAAACTCCAATGATAATAATGCAAAGGCAGGTACGATATTAGAGAATCCAATGAGAGAGACTGAGGAATTCTCTATGAGTCAGTTCTCTAGGGTAGATGAAAACTTGCGATGAATGGAAGGAATATCCCAACAAACAGGAGGGGGGAAAATCCATAACAAGAACAGGTAAAATTAAAAATTGATTTAACACTGGTTAAAGACATTAATACAGAAATGATAAAGAAAATACTCAACTGCATTAAACATTATGTTTGTTCTCATAGAGTTAATCTCTTATGTCTCAGAGACACTCTCATGTGATCGTGGCTGTTAGCCTGTTTGATGATGAATCACAAGGTTTCTATTCATGAGGCATTCACAGGCTTAAGTAGAAACAAGATATGTAAATAAACTCTACTAAAATACAAGTGTGTAGTGTTCACAAGGTTACTTGAGTATCTAGACATAAGTCTTCAGGGCTGCAGGACTCCACATGGCCTGAATGAATGTTTTCTTATGTCTTTAAAAATTTTCACATCCAGAAATATGCCCCAATGCTTGCTGAACACACATTTATGACAAGAGTTTTACTTATTTTAATTCATATTATATTGGAAATTTAAACGAGGCTTGAGACACCAAAAATCTCCATTTTGCACCTATTTAGAAGAATGGGATATTGCCCTTTCCCAGATGCTGATCATCCAAATACATGTATCTACCTTTTTCAGAGATAAGAAATCAAACAGAGGGGGAGCAACCCTATGGTAATTGAGATAATGTGTAATTCTAGAAGATGGCTGATTATTAATAACTTGACAATATAATTATGGTTATTAGTTTTATGATACCAGTTTTTTTCTTCTCATCTTGAAGGAGGAAAGGAACAGGCTGAGCTGACTCCACCCTGAAAAAGAAGGAAACTCCATTTTACATTCCCAGTGAACTTTGGACTATGTGCCTGGTAGCCACGGAAATAACATACCTATGGCTGAACAGGCCTCCTAGACTGATAAACACCAGATTCCATACCAAGATTTCCCATTGCCAGAAAGAATGGAATAATCCCCTATGTAGTCAATCACCTTTGTAATCTTTATGGCGCTCATTTGTGTAGGCTATAACCAGCAGACCCTTCTGATTATGAATCATGGCTGTAACCTGATTGCATCTCCCTTTAACATTTTTCAGGCTAGGTTTAAAGAATTTGGGAATGGGAGCTTAAGCACGTACACTTAAGTTATGTAAGATTTTCTCAAAAGTTAGTCAGGGTCCCTGGCTAAACAGGAAGCTCTATCTCAGACCCACCATTGTTAAAAACTACACTCCACTATCCATGCTGTCTTTCTGAGTGAGTTTGCTTCCCAGAGCATTTGGCTATAACATTTGGTGCATTGGCAGGGAAATTCCTCACTTTGAGGAGACAAGTCCTGCTTGGGCCTACTCTGAGGCCTTGCAGCTTGGATCTTCTAAAGCAGGGAAGGCACCTCACCCTTCTGGAAAGGTTCCACTCCTCGATGCCCAGAACTTTCAGGTTAGTGGTATTGGATGGCAGCAGGTAAGAGGTTTCTACCCAGCAGGGTGGAGGAGGGGACCTGAACAACCCCCTGGAAGGGAATAGGGAGCACTCAGACAAGACTGTCACAAAGAGGTGTTGTTATCCACATTGTTCTGGGATAGATTGCTACTAGACAAACGTGAGAAAGTTCTGGGGAAAGCAGGGCTATGAATGTCACAGAGGAAGTGGTGTCTGCGTCACCTGGGGGTAAATTATTACTAGGCAATCGTAAAGGTGATTCTAGGGGAAGAAACTTGGTCTCTGCATGCCTGTAGTTTCCCCTTACCAAGGAGGTGTCCTATCTGCTGTGAAATTCTTGATCCCCTCAAAACTGCCAGGCTAGAAGGAAGAGGATACACAAATGAGTAAGAATTGGCTTTTCCGGAGACAGCCTGGGACGTGGGATATTTAACCCATCTGTCTTTTCATCTGCACCTGATCAAGCCCACCAAGGCAGAACAGACCTTAAAAGTCAAGGGAGAAGCATTCTTGGGCCATGTGGCTTTCTGGTTCAGTCATGCTGACCAGCAGATGAAAACACATCGATCCCCCTTCTCCCTCTGGGATCTGGCAGGTAAGACTCTTCTCGCTCCAATTAGGAACAAGGTGGAATGGCAATTTAAGTGTTTCATTGAATGGAAAAATCAGAAGTACATAGGGTAACAATAATTTTGTAGACAGAATAAAAAGGAAAGAAAGAAGAAGGTCCAAGAAGCTAAGCAAGATGGGAGGAAGTGAATCTAAGGCAACTGTACTGGAGTGCATGATCAAAAGTTTTAAGAAGGGATTTGGAGGAGACTATGAAGTGAAGATGATGCCTAACCACCTCCAGATACTCTGTGAGGTCGAATGGCCCTCTGTGGGAGTAGGATGGGCCCCAGAAAGCACCATGAACTTAAAAATAGTGGAAGCAATCTATACAGTAGTCATAGGAGAGCTGGGACATCCAGATCAATTTCCATATATTGATTCATGGTTAGGGTTAGCTTAAGACCCCCTTCCTTGGGTGAGATTCTATATTAAGAAAGGGAAAGGAACATTATTATTGGCACAAAAGTTGACTAATTATAAACAAAGAAATTATGCAGGATTTGAATGGGGATGACCTACTCCCTCCCCCATACTGGATGATGATGCACTCACTATGCAATGTTCCACCAGGAAGGGAGGCCACCTTAATGCCAGATCCAGGGCCAGGTGAAGTTCCTGTATCAGCCATTGCTCCTCCACTGACTCTCCTGGAGATCCTAGAACTGCCATTTCAGCAGGCTCCAGTCCCAGAGATGGAGACTTCTGGTCAATGCTCCCAGGATTCAGCCACAGCTGGATCTCCCAGGCTGTACCCACCCTTCCTGGTGAGTACAGACGAAAAGGGGGAAGGAAAGACAGAAATTAGACAGAGACTGTGTCCTGCTAAGGAATAGGAGGAAAAAAATCAACTGCATATTCCCCTCAGAGAGGCACAACAGCCCCCAATTCAGGATGCAGTTGGACACTACCACCAGCCTCCTGTAGCCTATTATTACCAACCATTTTTCTCTATGGATATATTTAACTGGCAAAGATACACTCCACCATACTTGGGAGCCACAACCCATGATTAGGCTAATGGAGACTATTTTTTGAGCCCACCGCCCTACATGGGATGACATAATCCAACTACTAGTCTTCCTTTTCAGCACTGAGGAAAGACAGGATCCTAACTGAGGCCAGAAAATGGTTAAGAGAAATGGAACCTGAGGGTACTGCAAACCTGCAGTGTGGGCAGAACTAGCCACACCTGATGAGAGGTCCAATTGGGACTATTTCACAGAGGAAGGCAGGAGCCACTTGGAGAGATATCAGGCAGCTATTTTACAAGGCCTCAAGAGGCGGCCTGAAAACCTATGAATATGACAAAACCCTCTGAAGTGATTCAAAGGGAGACCGAATCACCCTCTGAGTTCTACAAAAGACTGTGCGAGGCCTGTAGACATCAAAAGATTCAGAGAATGCTGGATCTCAGATGGTGATAAATGCAGATTTTGTGTCTCAAGCCTACCCTGATATCAGACGCAAGCTTCTAAAGGTGGACAGGGTATTGGTTATGACTAGCTCACAAATAATTGAGATCATTGTTAAGGTATTCAGGAATAGTGACATGGAGACAAAAAGGGAAGTCTAGGAAAGGTGGAGAGAAGATAATAAGAGGGCACACCAGAGGGTCACAGTACTGGCCACAACCCTGGGAAGGTCCCTCCCTAGATCTTTCCAGCCCCTCTGAACGAGAGCCAGCCTCACAGCAGGCCTTTTCCAAGAAGGACCAGGGCTGCACTACAACCAAATCAATGCACCTGATGCCAGAGCTTCCACCACTGGAAAAATTAATGCCCCTGAAATAGGGGAAAGGATTTAGCATTGGTTTTTATAGGGCTGGCTCAACTGGAGACTGAATAGGGGTGACAGGCTCAAAGATACAAGGTCCCCAAGAGCCCATGGTAAAATTAAAAGTGAGGGACGAAATTATTGACTTTATAGTGGACACTGGAGTGGAAATTGTCAGTGGTGGCTGAACCGGTGGTACCCATCTCAAAAAAGGCCACTGCTATAGCAGGAGTAACTGGGGAAGAGTTGATTCGGCCATTCTGCCTACCCTGAAAATGTCATATTGGGGGACACCAAATGACTCATGAATTTCTATACATCCCTGAATGCCCAATACCTTTGTTGGGAAGAGACTTGCTAAATTGGAGGCACAAGTGACCTTTCCTCCCATGAAAGAGCCACTCTTCAATTGGACTCAACCATCTATTTATTCTCCTTCTCAGTAACACCTCAAGATGAATGGAGGTTGCACGATCTTCCAGAAGGGAAGCTGAACGATTCCCTGAGGTCTGAGTGGACGAAAACTGACCCCCTCCCAGCCCTCCACCCCGACTTGCAAAACATCAAGGCCCAGTGGTAATAGAACTTAAACCCAGTGCCACCCCAGCCAGAAAATGTCAGTACCCACTGCCACTAGAGGTTTGAGTTGACATTTTGCCACACATAAACAGACTGAAACAGGTGGGCATTGTGATTGACTGCCAGTCAGCCTGGAGCACAACAATTCTACCAATCAAGAAAGAAGGGAGACAGGGCTATAGACTTGTACAGGACCTCAGACTGGTCAGTCAGGCCACCATGACTCTACATCCCACCATTCCTAACCCCTATACTTTACTTAGCCTCCTCCCACCAAGTGCTAAGATCTATATTTGTTTAGATCTCAAGGATGCCTTCTTCTTATACAGAAGGCCTGGCCCTGGTGTCTTAACCCTTTTGCTTTTGAATGGGAAAACCTAGCAGAGGGCACCAAACGACAGCTCACCTGGACTCACCTTCCACAAGGATTTAAGAATTCCACAACCATCTTTGGGGAATCCTTGGCTTCTGACCTAAACTCATTCCAGCCAGAGAAGTTCAGCTGTTGGTTGCTACAATATGTGGATGACTTGCTTTTGGCTGCTGAGAATGGAAAAGACTGCTGGGAAGAGACCAAGGCTTTACTAGAGCTGTTGATGATGTCCAGCTACTGAGTCTCAAAAAAAGAAGGCACAGATCTGAAAAGAGGAGGTAAGCTATTTGGAGTTTGTTCTGAGAGGAGGCATGATACCAGTCTAGAAAAGAGGTCATTTTGAGAATCCCACAACCAAGAACCAGACAGGTCCAAGAGTTCTTGGATGCCACTGGGTTAGGATTTGGACTCTGGGCTACTCCCAGATGGCCCAGCCATTATATGCACTCCTAAATGGACCAGAAGGAGATTCACTAAGTTGGATTGAGAGACAGCAACAGGCCTTTGAGAAACTAAAGCTGGCAATTATGTCAGCACCTGCCTTGGGCTTGCCAGGCCTTGCTAAGCCATTTACTCTTTATGTAACTGAAAAGGATATGGTGGCTATGGGAGTGTTGACCCAGACTATGGGGACATGGGACAGACCCGTGTCTTATTTCTTGAAACGGCTAGACAGTGTTGCCACCGGATGGCCAGGATGGTTATGGACAGTTGCTACAGTTCCTTTACCTGTCCAGGAGGCAACCAAGCTGACTTTGGGCCAAGACTTGATCATAAAAGTTCTTCATGAGGTCAACACTCTTCCATGAGGGGACCCCCATAAATGGCTGTCAACATACTGGATTACTCAATACTAAGGACTGTTATGCGAGAACTCCTGTGCTATGATCGAACCTTGTCAGGCCCTGAATCCGGTCACTCTCCTTCCTGTGGGAGAAGGTGGTCCTTCACATGATTTGCAAGGACATCCTAGAAGTTTTTGCCAGCAAACCTGGCTTGAGAGACCAGCCAATCTCAGACCCAGACTGGATCCTGAACACAGATGGCACTAGCCTGCTGAAACAAGGAAACGACTGTCAGGATATGCAGTAGTCATGGAAGAAACCATTGTTAAGGCTAGCTTTCTGCCATCACACTGGTATACTCAATGGGCTGAACTATATGATCTAATCCAGGCCCTCCAGCTGTCAAAAGGTAAGAAGACAAACATTTACACATGCTTTTGATACTTTCATGTACATAGGGCTTTATATAAAGAGAGAGTCTTCTGACAGCCAACAGAAAGGACGTTGAAAACAAGGAAGAAATTTTGACTCTATAAGATGCTGTATGGGAACCTGAAAAGGTAGCGGTAATGCACTGTTGGGGTCACCAAAAGGAAGACACCCCACAAGCACCGGGAAACTGACTAGCAGATAAAGCCACAAAAAATGCAGCTGAGAAATTTGGGGATGGTGGTGGGGGATCTATCAGAACCTTTGTACTCTCAAAAATGTCTGAGTTAACTTTGACTAGTTGGATGAAGCTGAAAGGCCCACCAAAAATGAAAAACGTTGGTGGGAACTGATGAATGGCAGGTTACTGGTACCCGAGGCATTAGCCCCCACACTGGTGTCTCAGGTTCATCAGGCAACTTACTTGGGACATGACAAAATGGAAAAATTAATTCAAAAATATTTCCTAATTCCGCGACTTTATTCTTTATGTAGAATGGAATCCTGGAACTGTTCTGTTTGCTCACAGGTCAGTGCTGCCCCTGGACATAAAGAAAAACCTCCAGGAATACAGTTAAAAGGCACTCTACCCTTTGAACATTTAGAAATGGACTTTTCTGAGATGAAACCCCGCCAACACTATCGTTATTTACCCGTCATGGTATGTACCTTCTCAGGATGGGTGGAGGCCTTCCCCACCTGAATGGAAAAAGCAAATGAAATGGCTCAGTGTCTGCTTTGAGAAATAGTCCCAGATTTGGGTTCCCAACAAGTATAGGATCAGACAATATCCTTGCATTTGTAGCTGACTTAATTCAACAGGTAAGGAGATCTAACCAGTCCATCTGAAGGAGATCAGTCCTGGGATTTCTTTGGAAGGAATGATGCTAAAGCTGAAACTCCAGCACTTTGGCCACCTCATGTGAAGAGTTGACTCATTGGAAAAGACTCTGATGCTGGGAAGGATTGGGAGCAGGAGGAGAAGGGGACAACAGAGGATGAGATGGCTGGATGGCATCACGGACTCGATGAACGTGAGTCTGAGTGAACTCCAGGAGATGGTGATGGACAGGGAGGCCTGGAATGCTGCGATTCATGGGGTCGTGAAGAGTTGGACACGACTGAGCAACTGAACTAACTAACTAACTAATTCAACAGGTATGTAAAGCTCTAAAATCAAGTGGAAATTATATAAGGCATATCAGTTCAGATCAGTCACTCAGTCGTGTCTGACTCTTTGTGACCCCATGAACTGCAGCACACCAGGCCTCCCTGTCCATCACCAACTCCTGGAGCCCACCCAAACCCATGTCCACTGTGTTGATAATGCCATCCAACCATCTTATTCTCTGTCATCCCCTTCACCTCTTGCCCTCAGTCTTTACCAGCATCAGGGTCTTTTCAAATGAGTCAACTCTCCGCATCAGGTGGCCAAAGTATTGGAGTTTCAACTTCAACATCAGTCCTTCCAATGAACACCCAGGACTGATCTCTTTTAGGATGGACTGGTTGGATCTCCTTGCAGTCCAAAATAGGCCCCAGAATTCCAGAATGGTGGAAAGAACCAACCGAACTCTTAAAGAGACACATTCAAAATGTATTATATAAACTGACTTTTCATGGATAGGCATGCTTCTGGCAGCCTTACTCAAATCAAGGGTAACCCCGCATTCCCATAGTTATTCTCCTTATGAAATTGTTTATGGGAGAGCCCCTCTCATAGTAAGACAGGTGTCAGCAAATATGCCACAGGTAAGGGGGGAGGGGGTTTCACAGCAGGTGGAATAACTGGGTAAGGTAATAAATAAGGTTGGGAAGAATGATGCTAAAGCTGAAACTCCAGTACTTTGGCCACCTCATGAGAAGAGTTGACTCATTGGAAAAGACTTTGATGCTGGGAGGGATTGGGGGCAG
>SJYV01026666.1:0-14455 GCA_006410875.1 Neotragus pygmaeus | reverse complement strand
CCCAGAGGGGCGCCTCCATGCCAGGCTTCCCCGTCTTTGCCCGTCTCCCAGAACATCCAACTGGCGGCGGACGCGCGATCCGCTCGTGCCTACCGGGATGAGCTGGACTCTCTGAGGGAGAAGGCAAACCGCGTGGAGAGGCTGGAGATGGAGCTGGTGCGCTGCCGGGAGAAGCTACACGACGTGGACTTCTACAAGGCCCGCATGGAGGTAGGCACCTGGCCTCGGGGTGGGCTCGCCAGACCGGCCCTGAGAAGGACCTGCTGATTCTCTGTCCTGCTGGTTTGGGGATGGGGAGCCAGCAGGCTTCGGCAGCTGGCACCATCCCTGCCCCTCACCTGCCTGTTCCTCCCCCGGGGCCTCCTGCTCCGCTTCTCCTTCATCTCGAGGCGTCAGATGGGTGTGAGGAAGGAA
Source organism: Neotragus pygmaeus (assembly GCA_006410875.1). Lineage (NCBI taxonomy): Eukaryota > Metazoa > Chordata > Mammalia > Artiodactyla > Bovidae > Neotragus > Neotragus pygmaeus. Next base: position 14,041 of record SJYV01026666.1, on the reverse strand, counting down.
CGTGATTTGTAACGAAAGGGTCCTGACTTCTTTCTTTCTCCCACATCATGTATGTCACAGTGATGGCCTTCAGTTTACCTGTCTTGTTTTAGACTTCTCTCATGTTTCTATGACTAAACCTTGCCAAGACCAAGCCCTTTCTCATCTATAAAGTAGACATAGTGGTGCTGCTTCATGAGGCTTCTAAGATGAAAGAGGTGAAACGCCTGGTGTTTGAGCAAGTGCCATAGTAACCCCTCCATGGCGGGCCCTCCTTTGATACCCAGGTGGTGGGGAGCTGCAAGGGAGGGTGTCGGGACTGAAGAGGGAACAGAGACCAGGATCCAGGGGGGGTCACTGACGCTTTGACCTCCCACCCCTCACCCTTCTGCCTCCCATCAGCAGCAGCTTCCAGAACCCTCTTTTCTGAGAATTGAGGGGGTTTTGCCCCCATGTTAAATCTTGGCGTTTAGAGGTGGTTTTAATGAGCAGGGGCTTCCCTGGCAGCTAGGCATGTAAAGAATCTACCTGCAATGCGGGAGACCTGAATTTGATCCCTGCGTCAGGAAGATCCCCTGGAGAAGGGAATGGCAACCCACTCCAGTATTCTTGTCTGGAGATTTCCGTGGACAGAGGAGCCTGGCAGGCCACAGCCCTTGGGGTTGCAAAGTGTCGGATACGACTGAGCGACTAACACTTTAGCGAGTAGGGTGAGATCTGAATGTCAGTGTGTACGAAAAGGTCCTCAGGTTTCTTCTTGCTGCCAAGGAGGCTTCTGAGAGACCGAACATAGGTCTCAGGGGATAGTGTTTCCCTCTCCCTGCCCACGGCCTCCTGCTGAGCTGCTGGCCAGCATGCATGGGGACGGCCGTTTTCCCCAACCTGCTCTTCCATGGAGACAGGCCTGGGGTCCCTGGGGTGCACGGAAGTGGGATAGAGACGCCTGTGGTCCAGGGCCCGTTTGCTCCTCAGACCTACTCAGGGAGTGTCTGTTCCCTGACGACTGTCAGTGACACGGGGCNTCCCCAACCTGCTCTTCCATGGAGACAGGCCTGGGGTCCCTGGGGTGCACGGAAGTGGGATAGAGACGCCTGTGGTCCAGGGCCCGTTTGCTCCTCAGACCTACTCAGGGAGTGTCTGTTCCCTGACGACTGTCAGTGACACGGGGCAGGCACCGGCTGCTCCGGGAAGGCAGCCCTGTCCCCAGTGACGATGGGGGTGGGAGACCAGCTCTGGACTTTGTCCTGAGATGGTCCACTGGCCTTGCTGCGTTTGAAAGGTGTGAATCCCAGCACAGACAGGTTCCAGGACGCGTCGCAGGGCTCCCACGGCTGGCCGGACGTGCCGCCCTCGGGGGAGCCGGGGACAGTCATGTATGAGATCCTCGGACTGCTGCCCCAGCAGCCCCTCCAGCCCCACCTGCACCGGGGGTCCTCACGCAGCCCCCGAGTGGGATCATGGATGGAGCGCGGTTCCCACAGCTCACCCCCACAACCAGCCTTGGAGGGCATGGGTTTCAGGGTCCTGTCTTTAGTCCCGTGTTCATTCCTGGCCTTGTCCGAGCAAATTCGCCCAGTTCAGCAGACACAGGGGCTCAGCACCTGCGTGGGGCCAAGCCCTGCACCAGGAGCAAGGGATCCAGGCACAGATTAGATGCGCTCCCTGCGTTCAGGGTGCTTCCTGCCTTTCGCGGGGGGTTGGTTTCACATAGGAACCCCTTTTCCGTATTCTCAAATGTTATGCCTCTGTGTGGTGATAGCAGTGTTCTCCGTTTTACTTTATAATTTATTTACGTCTGTGCTGGGTCTTCACTGCTGCACGGGGTCGACTCATTAGTTGCCGTGCGGGGGCTTCTCGTTGCAGTGGTTTCTCTCGTGGCGGAGCATAGGCTCTGTGGCACTCGGGCTTCAGTAGTCTCCATGCGTGGGCTCNTCCAGTGAGTCAACTCTTCACATGAGGTGGCCAAAGTATTGAAGATTCAGCTTCAGCATCAGTCCTTCCAGTGAACACCCAGGCTGTTTAGAACTTGATTAAACTTAATCAGTTTTTTCCCAATAAGAGTTAAAAATGTGATCAAACTTTTAAATTGTGTTTGGTATTAAATATTTCTCCCTTCTTGGGACTTACCCATTCCTGTGCTGCCTAGGAGCAGGGCAGCTGGGGCCTTCGTTACCCAGGCTGCCATGTGACCCCCTTCCCCTCCCTGGCAGAGGCTGCCCACCTGTCCTAGGGGAGAGGGTGGGGTTCAGGGTCAGACCAGGCCTGTGGTGTCTCACCACTGTGGGCTCCTTTGCCCCCTGCAACGGGGAGGGTGCCAACCCTGGAGGCAGGCACTCATCCTTCCAGGGAGAGGGCTCAAGCACAGACTCAGCAAGGCCAGGGGGTGTTTGTGGCCTCAGCCACACCAGCTGTGACCAGCTGCATTCTCTGCTTGGCCCCAAGCCCCAGCTCTCCTGACGGTGGGGTGTTTGCCCAGTGCTGTGACACCACCAGTAGCTGGCCCCCCACCCCGCCCGAACCTCGGTTTTTTATTGTTCAGTGGACACTGCTTTAAGAGCCAGCCCCGTCGTGGCTCTGGAGTTAGAGAAATGGCACTGCCCCAGGCTCCAGAGCGCCCCTCTGGTGGGCAGATGATTCCAGGGCAGAGTCACCGAGAGGGAGGCAGGGCCGCCACGGGGAACACACACTGGGGTTAAATGGGTCATCATTTGGGTTTCTCGTTCATTTAAAACTCGCCACAACCTCATGAAGAAATGTGTCACTGTCTTCATTTTACCAGAGGAGCCCCGAGAGCAGACTGGGTGAGTGCGCAGCTGAGAGCAGAGGGACTGGAGGTCGGCCCCAGGCCTGCGGGTGCCAGGGCCCTCGCCGTGGCTTTTCCTCTGCAGGACGTGCAGGGGGGCAGGTGCCAGGCGGCCCGAGCTCCGGGCTTCGTGCAGTGGGAGCCCGGGGAACGGGGCGGGCGGTCCTCGTGGTGGGACGTGATGGGCTTGGAGCCCGCCCTGAACCTGGAGGCTGTGGGGAGCCCCCCACCAAGGGCTTTACACATACGGGGAATGATGAGGCCCCTTGGCAAGCGTGCGGCTCTTGGACTTGTCCTGGTGAGAGAAGGGGGTCTGGCTCAGTGCCCGTGGAAGTCGTGGGACTGCCAAGTCTTGTGGCCCCTCCAAGTATAGACGTGTTAGGTCCAGGGCTGCACTGTGTGGGGCTCTGGCTCAGACCACAGACTGGCTTTGTCCAGATTTCATTGTTTATGTTTCGGCAAATTCATGGTGTTTCGAACGGTGTCTAATGTTCCTTACAGCAATTGTTGGGACCCAGGAGAATTGCAAAATAAATCAGTGTTGAAATTCATTTTTAGAGATTGTTACATTTTGAATTTGGATTACTTATTGTGTAGGTTGTTAAAATAACACAGAATTAAAATGTATATTCACATGCAGAGATCAGTTCTGCCGTTTCTTAGGAAACTCAGTAGCTAAGCTGTTACAGAATTTTTGAAGAAATCTATGCTTTTCTAAAAAGTTATACTTTTTATATACATTATGCTGCGTAGATGCCACTTGCATCATGCTTGAATTTCTTTGTTATCTTTGTCGTACCCCCCTTTTTTAAAGGCAAATGTGGATTATGTTCTTAGAGGGTTTCTGTGAACTGAAGTGACGAGGTCAGCTAATTCTGTAGTAACATGATACTGCAGAGAAGAGGACCATCTGGCTCTAAGCATCAATAATACAGGATGTAATGTACCTGCATGCCTCATACAGCCCTGTCTCCGTCCTGTTTGCTCCAGCTTTGTGTCTGGGCCACCCATCCCTCACCCTGGGGCCTCGCCCAAGCTGGGGGGAAGCTCCTGGGCGCAGGCCAGAGCTGGCTGCTATCCAAGGCGTTGGTTCTCCCAGCCTGCCCTCCCAGATTCAGAGGGCCCGTCCCTGGGGCCTGAGCCTCCAGACTGCTGATCCCAGACGGTGGCAGTAACTCTACTTAGGGCTAAAGTGTAATTAAGATAGTTCAGTTCAGCTCAGCCGTGTCTGACTCTTTGCGACCCCATGAACCGCAGCATACCAGGCCTCCCTGTCCATCACCAACTCCCGGAGTTCACTCAGACTCACAGCCATCGAGTTGGTGATGCCATCCAGCCATCTCATCCTCACCCTTCTCTTCCTGCCTCCAATCCCTCCCAGCATCAAAGTCTTTTCCAAGGAGTCAACTCTTCACATGAGGTGGCCAAAGTACTGGAGTTTCAGCTTCAGCATCATTCCTTCCAAAGAAATCCCAGAGCTGATCTCCTTCAGAATGGACTGGTTGGCTCTCCTTGCAGTCCAAGGGACTCTCAAGAGTCTTCTCCAACACCACAGTTCAAAGGCATCAATTCTTCAGTGCTCAGCCTTCTTCACAGTCCAACTCTCACATCCATACACGACCACTGGAAAACCATAGCCTTGACCAAATGGACCTTTGTTAGACTCTTAATTCCTTTCCCCTTTCTCTTTGGGAATGTTTTGTACCTGAATAGAAGTGGCCTCCTGTGGCGATTTAAAAACATGAACTTTGGAGTCAGACTTGCTGGGTTTGGATCCCAGCTCTGCCTCACACATGGGCCTCCCACTGCCTACCCGACAGCTCCCTCTGGACGTCTGGTAGGCCTTCCCTGATGAACAAGCACCAAAGCTAAACTCTGATTTTCTTTTTTTCTGATCTGTCAGACCTGTTCCCTTTGCAGCTTCCCCCGTTTTGGTAGATGACAGCCTTTCTGGTCAGCTTTAGAACTGCTGGACTTCTCTTTCTGACACCGCCCTTCCAGCCTGACAGGTGTTTTGTTTGTGTTTATATGCTGTGGGTGGGGCAAATCTGATGTGCAGTCAGGTTTGAGAAGTAGTGACTTGCTGGAAAATTCTGAACCTCTGCTCCAATGAATTCGCATGGACAAGGTCTTACTAAAGAGGTGTTCCTGGCGTAGCTGGCAGAGGTGATTGTGGCTGAGTGGTCTCCCAGTTGCTTATGTATTTGGGAAATGGGGAGTGGATTCCTTTAGATAAGTTAGTCACACTCACTGGGTTATGGGCTTCCTTGGTAGTTTGTCAAAGAATTCGCCTGCAATGTGGGAGACCCAGGTCAGTCTCTGGATTGGGAAGATCCCCTGAAGAAGGGAATGGCATCCCACTCCAGTATTCTTGCCTAGAAAATTCCATGGATAGAGGAGGGTGGTGGGCTACAGTCCATGCGGTCACAAAGAGCTGGACATGACTTATGACTTCCCTGGTGACTCAGATGGTAAAGTGTCTACCTACAATGTGGGAGACCTGGGTTCAATCCCTGGGTTGGGAAGATCTCCAGAGAAGGAAATGGCAACCCACTACAGTATTCTTGCCTGGAGAATCCCAGGGACAGAGGAACCTGGTAGGCTACAGTCCATGGGGTCCCAAAGAGTTGGGCATGACTAAGTGACTTCACTTTCATTTTAGCGACTAACACTTTGATTTGGTTATAGTGATATGTAGAAGATGTATAAGAATATTAGGAAATAAAATAACACTTGGAATCTTACTGCCCCCCAGATGATCACTGTTTGCATTTTGGTGTTTTTCCTTTCAGTATTTTTCCATGTGCTTTGCCTTTTTTTTTTTTTTAAAGAAAAGACCATTTGAAAAGTGATAGTGAGTACATGAGTACATGTCAGAGGGATTCGGGACTGTGAACCCCTGGGATGATGCTTCAGAACAGAGTCTGTGACTCTGAGGCCTCGTGCTGTGTACACAGATGTGAGGGACTGGCAGTGTTGTCAGGAAGTGAGGCTGAGCAGCAGGCTTCAGTCCTGGGCAGGCTCTGAGGCAGCCGCTGCTTGTGGCAAGGACAGCAGCAGCGGGGGCAAGCTTGCAGGCTTCACCATCCTGGATAGAACCGTCAGGAGAGCACACACGAGTACACGTATTGGGGTTCGTGTAACCTGGGATGTCTTCAGTGGCTTCTGGAATTTCAAGTCAGCTCTTAGATGTTAAAGAGAGGACCCCAGAAGAAGCCAAAACCAGGACAACTTAAAAGTGGCGTTCATTCTCGCCTCTGGGTTCTCAGGAAATCATGAATGATCATAAACTGCTGAAAGGAAAAGCCTTGAGTGCTCACTGCAGGTAACTGGTGGCTGTCCTACAAGTATATTCTAAAACAATTTAATTTCATTTTAAAAGGAAACTTTTCTTCATTCTTATAATCCCTTATGCATTTGGAAAATGAGTTTGAACCAGTTTACAAAAAAGATCAGGTCTCTGTTACGGATAAGAGGAACGAAGCATACTCTAAAGTGTCTCTCCCAGTGAAGGGAGCTGTACCACTCGAACATAAACGAAGTACCTGGAGCAGCAGTGTGGAATTCTAGAAAGGAAGTAGTAGCAAGTGGTTTGGAGAGGAAGACTGGAAGCTCTGCTGAACGGGCTACACTCACTACTCTCCTCATCCTCTGGTATTCCCAGCTTGACACAGGGAAGTATAAATAAGGGCTGATTGTGTCTCAAATCTTGCAAACGATATAAACCTACAGATTCAGGAGACCAGGAGGCTCAGTGAACTTCAGACAGGATGAACTCACAAAGTCAGTGCCAAGACATGTCATAACCATGCTGCTGAAAATGAAGACAAAGAAAAAAAATCTTAGAAGCAGCCAGAGAAACTATATCATTACTGGGGAGGGGCAGTTTGGATGACTTGCTTTTCCCATCAGAAACCGAGGAGGCCAGCAGGAAGTGAAACAGCATTTTTTAAAGTGCTGAAAGGAAAGAACTTCTCATTGTTCCGTCCCTGAGTCGCGTCTGACTCTTTGCAACCCCATGGCCTGCAGCACATCAGGCTCCCCTGTCCTTCACCATCACCCGGAGTTTGCTCAAACTCATGTCCATTGAGTCAGTGATGCTATCTAACCATCTCATTCTCTGACAACCTCTTTTCCTTTCCCTTCATCTTTCCCCACATTTGGGTCTTTTCCAATGAGTTGGCTCTTTGCATCAGGTGGTCAAAGTATTGGAGCTTCAGCTTTAGCATCAGTCCTTCCAATGAATATTCAGGACTGATTTCCTTTAGGATAGACTGGTTGGATCTCCTTGCAGTCCAAGGGACTCTCAAGAGTCTTCTCCAGCACCACAGTCCAAAATCATCAATTCTTCGGCACTCAGCTTTCTTTATGGTCCAACTCTCACATCCATACATGACTACTAGAAAAACCATAGCTTTGACTATACAGATCTTTGTTGGCAAAGTGATGTCTTTGCTTTTTAATACTTTAACTCTTTTTAATGTCTAGGTTTATCATAACTTTCTTTCCAATGAGCAAGCATGTTTTTTAATTTCATGGCTGCAGTAACCGTCCACAGTGATTCTGGAGCCCAAGAAAATAAAATCTGTCACAACTTCCACATTTTCCCTTTCTATTTGCCATGAAATGATGGGACCAGATGCCATGATCTTAGCTCTTTGAATGTTGAGTTTTAGACCAGCTTCTCACTCTGCTCTTTCACCCTCTTTAGGGGGCTCTGCAGATACCCTTCTCTTTCTGCCTGTAAAGTGGCATCATCGGCATCTCTGAGGTTGCTGATATTTCTCCTAGCAATCTTAATTCCAGCTTGTACGTCATCAATCCTGGCATTTCTCATGATGTACTCTGCATACAAGTTAAATAAGCAAGGTGACAATATACAGCCTTGTTGTACTCCTTTCCCAATTTTCAACCAGTCTGTTCCATGTCCGATTCTAACTGTTGCTTCTTGAACCACATACAGGTTTCTCAGGAGGTAGGTAAGGTGGTCTGGTGTTCCCATCTGTTTAAAAATTTTCCGCAATTAGTTGTGATCCACACAGTCAAAGGCTTTAACGTAGTCAGTGAAGTAGAAGTAGATGTTTTTCTGGAATTCCCCTCCTTTCTCTGTGATCCAGTGGATGTTGGCAGTTTGACTCTGTTCTTCTGCCTTTTCTAAATCCAGCTTGAACATCTGGAAGTTCTTGGTTCATGTCCTGTTGAAGCCTAGCTTGGAGAATTTTGCACATTACTTTGTTACTGTGTAAGATGAGTCCAGTTGTGTGGTACTTTGAACATTCTTTGGCATTGCCTCTCTTTGGGATTGAAATGAAAACTGACCTTTTCCAGTCCTGTGGCCACTGCTGAGTTTTCCAAATTTGCTGGCATATGGAGTGCAGTACTTTCACGGCATCATCTTTTAGGGCTTGAAATAGCTCAACTGGAATTCCATCACCTCCACTAACTTTGTCTGTAGTGATGCTTCCTAAGGCCCACGTGACTTCACACTAGGATGTCTGACTCCAGGTGAGTGACCACACCATCATTGTTATCCTGGTCATTAAGACCATTTTTGTCCAGTTCTGTGTGTTCTTGCCACCTCCTCATATTAATCTCTTCTACCTGCTAGGTCTTTACAGTTTCTGTCCTTTATTGTGCCCATCCTAGCTTGAAATGTTCCCTTGATAGCCTCAATTTCCTTGAAGAGATTTCTATTCTTTCCCATTCTGTTGTTTTCCTCTACTTCTTTGCATTGTTTGTTTGAGAAGGCCTTCTTATCTCTCCTTGCTATTCTCTGGAACTCTGCATTCAGTTGGGTGTATCTTTCCCTTTCTGCCTTACTTTTTACTTTTCTTCTTTCCTTAGCTATTTGTAAGGCCTTCTCAGACAACCACTTTGCCTTCTTGCATTTCTTTTTCTTTGCAATGGTTTTGGTCACTGCCTCCTGTACAGTGTTGTGAACCTTTGTCCATAGTTCTTCAGGCACTCTGTCCACCAGATATAATCCCTTGAATGTATTTGTTACACTTCTACTGTATAATCATAAAGGATTTGATTTAGATCATATCTGGATGGCCTATTGGTTTCCCTACTTTCTTAAATTTAAGCCTGGATTTTGCAACAAGGAGCTAATGATCTGAGCCACAGGCAGCTCCATATCTTGTTTTTGCTGACTTATATAGATCTCCTCCATCTTCAACTGCAAAGAATATAATCAATCTGATTTTGGTATTGACCATCTGGTGATGTCCGTGTGTAGAGTCTTCTCNTGAGCCACAGGCAGCTCCATATCTTGTTTTTGCTGACTTATATAGATCTCCTCCATCTTCAACTGCAAAGAATATAATCAATCTGATTTTGGTATTGACCATCTGGTGATGTCCGTGTGTAGAGTCTTCTCTTGGGTTGTTGGCAAAGGATGTTCGCTATGACCAGTGTGTTCTCTTGACATGACTCCGTTAGCCTTTGCCCTGCTTCATTTTATACTCCAAGGCCAAACTTGCTTGTTACTCCAAGTATTTCTTGCATTCTAGTCCCCTCTAATGAAAAGGACATCTTTTTTTTGGTGTTGTAGGTCTTGTAGGTCTTTATAATACTGGTCAGCTTCAGCTTCTTCGGCATTCGTGGGCAGGGCATAGACTTGGATTGCTGTGATGTTGAATGGTTTTCCTTGGAAACATATCGAGATCATTCTGTCATTTTTAAGATTGCACTCAAGTTCTGCATTTCGGACTCATTTGTTGACTATGTTGCTATTTCATTTCTTCTAAGGGATTCTTGCCCACAGTAGTAGATAGAATGGTCATCTGAGTTAAAGTCACCCATTCCTGCCCATTTTAGTTCACTGATTCCTAAATTATCATGTCAGTGTTCATTCTTGCCATCTCCTGCTTGACCACATCCAATTTACCTTGATTCATGAACCTATCATTCCAGGTTCCTATGCAGAATTGTTCTTTATAGCATCGGATTTTACTTTGACTGCCAGACACATCCATGACTGAGCATTGATTCCATACTGGCCCAGCTGCCTCATTCTTTCTAGAGCTATCAGTAATGGCCCTCTAGTCTTCCCCAGTAGCATATTGGACACCCTCTGACCTGGGGGGTTGCTTATTTTCCAGTATCATATCTTTTGCCTTTTCATAGTGTTCATGGGGTTCTCACGGCAAGAATACTGGAGAGGTTTGCCATTCCCTGCTCCAGTGGACCGTGTTTCATCAGAACTTTCCACTGTGACCTGTCCATCTTGAGTGGCCCTGCGTGACATGACTTATGGCTTTATTGAATAATGCAAGCCTAACTTAACCCAAGAAAAGAACTATCAACCCCAAATTCTATATCCAGCAAAAATACCCTCCAGCAGTGGAAGTAAAATAAAGATCTTTTCGGATAAAGGAAAACTGAGGGGATTTGTTGCCAGCAGATCTAAAAAAAATTACTGAAGGAAGTTTTCCAGACAGTAGGGACATTATACTAGAAGAGACTTGAAACATTAGGAAGGAGGAGGAACAGAAATGGTGAAAGTCCAGATGAGCACAGCAGACCGTTGTTCTCCCAGTGAGGTCTGTGAAATGCTTTGTTGAAAGCAACAAGTATGTTGTTGTGTGGGGTTTTCAGCATATGTTGATGTAGTATGTATTACAGACAGACCATGAAAGGGAAGAGGGTATGATAGTAATGTTTCTACATTCCACTTGAAGTGCTAAAATACTGATTCTAATTAGATTGTGAGAGATATATATTGTAAATCTCATATCAACCACTAAACTTCACAAAGAGAGCGAAAAATGAAATATTTTAAAATGGAATTCTAAAAAAAAAGTTCCAGGAAGTGAAAGCAAGACAGGCAAGAGGACATGTAGAAAGGAAAACTAGAAAACATAAGATGGATGGCTCAAATTGAAACGTGTCAATAATTTACCTTAATATAAGTGGTCTGAGCGTACCAATTGTGTGTGACGTTGTCAGAGTGGGTTCAGAAACAATGACCCAGCTGTGTACCGTCTAAAAGAAATTCACTCCAAATAGGAAACATGCAGTTATAATTAAAGGGTGCAAAAAGATAACACTGCCGTGAAGACAGTAGTCAAAGTGCAGGTGGAGTAAGATTGGGAAAAGCAGACTTCAGAGCAGGGACAGGTGGGATGTTGCCAGTGAAGACACAGTCACATGGCTGCTGCCGCCGCTGCTGCTGAGTCGCTTCAGTCGTGTCGACTCTGTGCGACCCCATAGACGGCAGCCCACCAGGCTCCCCCGTCCCTGGGATTCTCCAGGCAAGAACACTGGAGTGGGTTGCCATTTCCTTCTCCAATGCATGAAAGTGAAAAGTGAAAGTTAAATCGCTCAGTCGTGTCCGACTCTTAGTGACCCCATGGACTGCAGCCCACCAGGCTTCTCCATCCATAGGATTTTCCAGGCAAGAGTACACACTGAGTGTGTGTCTAATAGCAGAGCTGCGAAGTACGCAACACAGAGCCTGACAGATCTGAGACAAGTAGATGCATCCATGGTTACAACAGGAAGGCCAGTGCCCCTCTGAGTAACTGACGGGGCTACTGGCAGAATGAGCCAGCCCCACCGGAGAGCCTCCCGCCACTGAGCCAGGCTGCTGGGCATTCGGAGAAGACTCCACACCCAAGCAGAGCACGACACACCTTTTCAAGTTCATGTGGTTGGTCACCAAGATAGACCAAACCTGTGATATAAAAGAAGCTAAATTGGAAAGAACTCAGTTTATACAAGATATCTTCCCTCACCTCAGTGGAGTTATCTTCTTCTTATCTTTCTGATAAGAAGAACATCTTTCCACACTTGGAAATTAAACACGTAACGTGCTTCTAAACCCCTGGAGAAGGAAATGCTAATTTAATCCATTATTGTTGCCTGGNTATACAAGATATCTTCCCTCACCTCAGTGGAGTTATCTTCTTCTTATCTTTCTGATAAGAAGAACATCTTTCCACACTTGGAAATTAAACACGTAACGTGCTTCTAAACCCCTGGAGAAGGAAATGCTAATTTAATCCATTATTGTTGCCTGGAGAATCCAGTGGACAGAGGAGCCTGGTGGGCTGTAGTCCATGGAGTCACAAAAGAGTTGATCATGACTGAGCATATCCTTCTAGATAAGTTTTGGGACAATAAGAGAGTCAGAAGGAAAATGAGAAAATATTTTGAACTGAACAATAAATACCATCTATCAGAATTTATGGGATGCAGTACGTAGAAGGACATTTTAATTTTTTTGGCCTCACTGTGTGGCTTATGGGATCTTAGTTCCCCAACCAGGGATCAAACTTGGGCCCTCGGCAGTTAAAGCCCAGTGTCTTAACCACTGGACTTCTGGGGAATTCCCCAAGAAGGGAATTTATAGCATTAAGCCAGTTAGATTAGAAAAGAGAAGAGTTCTCTAATTTTCTACCTTAAGAAACTATAAAAGGAGCAGATAAACCCAAAACAAGCAAAAAGAAGAAAATAACACATGAGAACAGAAGACACTGAAATTGAAAACAAAAATTAATAGAGAAACCACAAGCTGGTTCTCTGAAATGATCAACGAAATCAAACGCAAACAAAACTGACAAAGAAAGGAGGACCAAATTATCAGTAAGAGAAGTTATAAGAGGAGATACTACTGCAGACGCTGCAGAAATTTAAAAGGATAAGAGAATGTTATAAATAACTCTCCAAACATAAGTTTGATAACTTAGATGAAATAATCCGCTTCCTTGAAAGTCACACATCACCCAAGCTCATTCAGGATGCAATAGATAACCCAAATTGTGCTGTAATTATTAATGAAATGGAAATTGTAGTTCAAAACCTTCCAAAAAAAGAAATCTGCAAGCCTAGAGGGGGTTTCATTGATGAGCTCTTCCAAATATTTAAAGAAAGACTGGGAGCTGACTGTGGCTCAGATCATGAACTCCTTATTGTCAAATTCAGACTTAAAGAAAGTAGGGAAAACCACTAGACCATTCAGGTATGTCCTAAATCAAATCCCTTATGATTATACAGTGGAAGTCACAAATGGATTCAAGGGATTACATCTGATAGAGTGCCTGAAGAACTATAGACAGAGGTTCGTGACATTGTGCAAGAGGCAGTGATCAAGACCATCCCCAAGAAAAAGAAATGCAAAAACACAAAATGGTGGTCTGAGGAAGACTTACAAATAGCTGAGAAAACAAAAGGAGCTAAAGGCAATGTAGAAAAGGAAAGATACCCATCTGAATGCAGAGTTCCAAAAAAATAGCAAGGAGAGATAAGAGAGCCTTCCTAAGTGATCAATGCAAAGAGATAGAGGAAAACAATAGAATGGGAAAGATTAGAGATCTCTAAGAAAATCAGAGATACCAAAGGAACATTTCATGCAAAGATGGGCACAGTAAAGGTCAGAAACAGTATGGACCTAACAGAAGCAGAAGATATTAAGAGGAGTGGCAAGAATACACAGAACTATACAGAAAAGATCTTAATGACCTAGGTAACCATGTTGGTGTGATCACTCACCTAGGAACCAGACATTCTGGAGTCCAAAGTCAAGTGGGCCTTAGGAAGCATCACTATGAACAAAGCTCGTGGAGGTGATGGAATTCCAGTTGAGCTATTTCAAGTCCTAAAAGATGATGGTGTGAACTGCTGCATTCAATATGCCAGCAAATTTGGAGAACTCAGCAGTGACAACAGGATTGGAAAAGGTCAGTTTTCATTCCAATCCCAAAGAAAGGCAATGCCAGCTACTCCACAGTTGCACTCATCTCACACGCTAGCAAAGGAATGCTCAACGTTCTCTAAGCCAGGCTTCAGCAATACGTGAACCTTGAACTTCCAGATGTTCAAGTTGGATTTAAAAAAGGCAGAGGAACCAGAGATCAAATTGCCAACATCTGCTGGATCATCGAAAAAGCAACAGAGTTCCAGAAAAACATCTATTTCTGCTTTATTGACTATGCCAAAGCCTTTGACTGTGTGGATCACCGCAAACTATGGAAAATTCTTAAAGAGATGGGAATACCAGACCACCTAACCTACCTTTTGAGAAATCTGTGTGCAGGTCAAGAAGCAACAGTTAGAATTGTACATAGAACAACAGACTGGTTCCAAATCGGGAAAGGAGTATGTCAAGGCTGTGTCTTGACACCCTGCTTATGTAACTTATATGCAGAGTACACATCATGAGAAATGCTGGGCTGGAGGAAGCACAAGCTGGAATCAAGATTGCCGAGAGAAATATCAATATTCCTAGATATGCAGATACCACCCTTATGGCAGAAA
>SJYV01026665.1:0-10110 GCA_006410875.1 Neotragus pygmaeus | reverse complement strand
TTTTTTTTTTTTAATGGAGGTTTCATTACATAGATATTCTTAATTAAATCACTGGTCCTTGGTGATTAACTCAATGTCTAGCCCCTCTTCTTTCCCTGAGGCGAGGAGGATGGGGCCTGGGGAAAGGTGTTGAGGTGAAAATTCCAACCTTCTCATCTTACCTGGGTCTTTCTGGTGACCAGCCCTCACCCTGACCCTATCCAGGGACCCCATCCACCAGCCATCTAATCAGCATACAAAAGACACTCGCATTATTCTGCACATTCCAAAGGGGACCCGCTGTGGTCTCAGTAGGAGTGAGCTGCCAACCCAACCTGGCACAGCCAGCCTCTTCCATCTGAACTTGAACTGTGGCTCATAGAGACCCGGAGCTGGGAGCTGCATGGCATCAAGGGCAGAGCTCTGAGCAGAAGATCCCTCAGTTCATGCTCTTGAGTTTCCTGCCATCTGCTTGTTTAAATTTTTCTTAGATTGCATAAGATCGATATTGCATGCTCAGTATCAGATCTATATCACGCTGGGCACTATTTCAGCAAGCAGAAATGAACTGTTTCACTGTGGTCAGTCCACTGGTTGGTTAGTAGTCCGTCCCAATCTCCCTTCCCGTGCTGTTCCCCCCTCCCTGCCCCCGCACCAAAGAGACTACCAGACTCAAATATTCTATTTCCCTACTCCTCTTGGATTTAAGGTTGGCCAGGTGATAGAGTTCTGGCCAAAAAGATACAAGCAGAGGTGTTCTGAAAAACTTTGGGGAAATTGTTTTTCTCATGAAAAAGACAGCTTCAGTGTGCCCCTTCACCTTATTTCTCCTTTAAACTCGGAGACAAAACTTTTCCTCGACTCTGTTAAGAGTCTTTGGCTGGACCTGAGAATTAAGTTGACATAAGAGAAAAGTGTACAAATTTTATTTTTTATCCCTATGTGGGAGACTTCACATAAAAATGAAGACCCCAAAAGCAGTTACGCCCAAGCGCTTATATACCAGGTTGAACAGAGAGTACTAATTGTGGAAAAGTAACTAAAATATACAGGGAGGCTAAAGGAAAATAAGAGTTAACTTAATAAGATCTGTTTGTACAAGTTTCCCTTAGACTCAGCTCCCAATCTCTGGTAATAAGAATATTTTCTTCCTGGTATAGAGAGGCCATCTTCCACATGAAAGAAAAAGTGCTTTCAGGAAGAAAAAGGGAGGTCACAGCACCTTTCCTGCATCTGCTATATTCAAGTACCACTAGCTCAAAATTATCCTTATGCCAAAGTGGCATGTTCGGGGATGGCACTTTCTACTACTCTTCAGAACCCAGATGTAATACCCAGAGCTTCAGCTGTCATCTTCAAACCATGTGTCAAAGACCAACAGAATTGTAGAGGTACTGTCCCTGACAGTGTTAAGCTACCGGACCAATGCTAGTAACCACCTACCTCCATATTTCCTGATGTGACGGTGGGGAGAAATGTTTAAACCTCTGTGAGTTAGGTTTCCCATTACCTGCAGCTGAAATGAATAATTCAAAACAACTCATCCATAAAGACTAATTACCCTATGCTAACTGCTAAGTCGCTTCAGTCGTGTCCGACTCTGTGCGACCCCAGAGACGGCAGCCCACCAGGCACCCCCGTCCCTGGGATTCTCCAGGCAAGAACACTGGAGTGGNAGAACATTTCTCAGCCATAAGAAGAATGAAATTTTGCCACTTGCAACAACATGGATGGAGCTACAACAGCATGGAGGGTATCACGCTTAGTGAAATAAGTCAGAGGAAGACAGATTCTGTATGATATCACTTATATGTGGAGTCTAGAAAAATAAAACTAATGAATGTAACAAAAAAGAAACAGACTCACAAATTTAGAAAATAAACTAGTGGTTACCAGTGGGGAGAGGGAAGTTGGGAGGGACAAGAAAGGGGTAGGGGATTAAGAGGGAAAAACTACTATGTAAAAAGTAAATAAGGTACAAGAATGTTCAAAGGGAATATACCCAATATTTCATAATAACTATAAATTAAGTATCATCTTTAAAAACTGTGACTCACTATGTTGAAACTAATAGAAGGTTATAAATCAGCTACATCTCAATTTTTTTTTTTAACTCACTTTGGTGCAGAGAAAGTACTTCCTAGTATTGAGACAGTAAGCCAAAATGTAATTGTACTAGTTCTAGGAAACCTTTAATTGTTTTCTAATCACTCCANCTATGTTGAAACTAATAGAAGGTTATAAATCAGCTACATCTCAATTTTTTTTTTTAACTCACTTTGGTGCAGAGAAAGTACTTCCTAGTATTGAGACAGTAAGCCAAAATGTAATTGTACTAGTTCTAGGAAACCTTTAATTGTTTTCTAATCACTCCACACGAACCCCCTTAATCATGGGAACCATGTCATCTACCTTATTAAAATTTCAACAATCCCTGAGCAGGGCTGGACCATCAGACAAGTGATTTTTAAACACAATATTCTTTTCATGAAGCACTAGGGTTCCAGATAAGATACACTCCAGAATCTGCAAACAGTTTCAGAAAACAATACCCTTTGGAACCAAACAAAAAACCCCAGCATGATTCAATGGAGGCAGAAATGACTCACCCTAAAAGGGAGCTATAGATGTGACTACAGAGAAAACAATGTTCTGTGATAAGAAAACCAATATACAGCCACTTGGCAGAAGATGAAATTGGATCTACCCCTCACACCACAAAAAAGAATGGACCCCAAAGGGCTCAGAGATCTTAAAGTGAAGAGCGAAACCCAAGAAGTAGTAAGAGAAAACACAGATGGATTCCTTATGACCTGGGTGTAGGTGAAGGCTTTTGAATTATAATTCAAAATCTAGATACAAAAAAAGACTACATTAATATGAACAAAAATAAAACCCAAAACTTCCGCATGGCAAAAATGACTATAAGCAAAGTCAAAAGACAAACTGGAAGAAAACATTTGCAAAATATATCACAAATAATGATCTAACTCTCATTATAAGCTGCGCATCTCAAATCGAACAGCAAACAGAAGTGTAACACAGACACAGATTAGAGCATCTCTAAACAAACAGAAATAGATTACCATTCACTCACTAGTTCCCATGCATTTTAGGACTTCATAGTTAAAGTTTNTCTCAAATCGAACAGCAAACAGAAGTGTAACACAGACACAGATTAGAGCATCTCTAAACAAACAGAAATAGATTACCATTCACTCACTAGTTCCCATGCATTTTAGGACTTCATAGTTAAAGTTTACTGGCAGAAAGTTTGAAATGCTTACCTGTTTACAGATGATTTCAACAGACTATTTCAAATCTAATGTGCAGAAGAATTTCTGTCAAATCTGTAAAAACAAAACATGCACCCTATGTTTTAAGAAATACAAGGAGATTTCAAAGATATTTTTGACTCTGACATTTTCCCCCCTCACATGGTTTTTAAAAAATGAAAAAGCCTCGAGGTTCTGCTGAGTTCTGGTTTTGCACTGATTTTAGAAAATAACTCCCACAAATAATTTGCTTCTTCTCTCCAGCAAAGACAAGATTTTACATATTGGAATCATAGTAACTCCAGTGGGATGTAGAAGCTTCTTGAATTCCTTCTTAACTGTCCATCAGCCCTCTTGTCCTTTCTATGAAATACCAAGGGCAGGAAATATTTGCTGACTTCACTTAACAAGGTAAGTTCCTGCTTAGCAGTACTTATAACCACAGTCAGAGTTTCACTATTTTTTAGAACTGTCAATAAATACATACTGATCACTTTTCCACTAGAGTACTTGTGAGTTTCAAAATGTGGACATTCACCAGTTGCAGGGAGCAGGTCTACTCAGAGGCCAAGGACAAGCCAAGAGAGGCAATAAGAGGCCTTCAGAATGTGGTTTGTGAATGGAATACCACGGCCCAGGCATTGGGAAGCAATTATAACAGTTTCAGGGGGAATGGGACTAGCTTTTGAAAGAATTCAGGACCTGTAGCCAAAAGAGGCTCAGTAGGAATATAAAAGGAATGAAGAGGCTGGTATGGCCACCCATGATGTAGTCCTCGCAGTAGACGAAGGTACCTCTTACAACACACTCCCGTATTCTTGCCTGGAGAATCCCATGGACAGAGGAGCCTGGTGGGCTACATACAGTCCCTAGGGTCGCAAAGAGTCGGACACGACTGAGCTCACAGCACACACACCTCTTGCCACATCTCCTGCTCCTGTGTCATCATCAAAGGCAGTCGCTGGCAGACTGAAGGCTTCCCCCTTCAAACATGTACTATCAAGTCTTTCAACTTGTTTGCCTCAAGGTTTTGTCCAAAGCTTCAGGATGTGCCCTGCATACATGCAGCTGGGGTGCCCCAGAGGGCACTTTCCAACCAAACAAGGAGAGGTAAGTGACCCCACCTCCCCTGATCCACCATTCTTTGGAGGCGCCTTCTCCAGGGCTCCCCTGCAGAGCTGAGTCCCACAGTGGTGGCTAGCTGGAGACTGGCCTTTCCCTCTTCCCTGTTATTCTTTGCATACTTATTCTGACCTCCTAGAGTCATCTGCCAATAATGTATTGCTCTGAAGTTTTTGACCCAGTCTTTGCCTCTGGGGAACCCAAATCAAGATGGTTCTACTGTACGTGAAGGAAGAATAGGATCAACTGAAAAAGCAGGTTGAAGTTTTTAGACTCAGTTATGGCAACCCACTCCAGGACTCTTGCCTGGGAAATCCCATGGATGGAGGAGCCTGGTAGGCTGCAGTCCACGGGGTTGCAAAGAGTCGGACACGACTGAGCAGCTTCACTTTCACTTTTCACTTTCATGCACTGGAGAAGGAAATGGCAACCGACTCCAGTATTCTTGCCTGGAGAATCTCAGGGACAGAGGAGCCTGGTGGGCTGCCATCTATGGGGTCACACAGAGTCAAACACGACTGACGCGACTTAGTAGTAGTAGTAGTAGACCTGCTTGAAAAGAATAGGGTACCAGAGAGCAGTGGCTCTATCATGCGGATGCAGGGGAGAGTGGAAAGACATGCTTCTGTTGTATTTAAGGCCTCCCTTCTCTGTACCTGACTATACTTTTCCTTTTTACTGAAATGAAATAAGAAGGGTACCTAAAGACAGAAATCGAACAGTTTCACTCTCACTTGATTCTCTGTTAAATCCAATATCATGCAATGACCAGATAATTACAAGTTGAGCTTTGAGCTTTTTACCAAAATTGAGATCCAACCAGTCCTAGATACAAAATAAAGATGTCTCCCTGTGTGAGGAATAAAACAGAGACATAAGGCTTTGTCCACAATCTGTAACCAAGCTCCTGAAGAACTTTCAGGGCAACTGTTTCTATTTCAATCAAGGATTGGGCAAGGGTCCATTCCAACTGCTTTCATTACCTTCTCAAGAGCAAAAATTATTAGCCTATTGGTGACATCGATTATAATGATCTTAATTTTCCTTGGTGTGAAAGTGAAGTAGCTCAGTTGTGTCTGACTCTTTGTGACTGCATGGACTGTAGCCTACCAGGCTTCTCCATCCATTGGATTTTCCAGGCAAGACTGCCAGAGTGGGGTGCCATTTCCTCCTCCAGGGGACCTTCCTGACCCAGGGATGGAACCCGGGTCTCCCGCATTGCAGGGAGATGCTTTACCCTCTGAACCACCAGGGAAGCTACTTCCTTGGTGTACACAGGTCAAATTTCTTCCTAAACATGTGTTTCAAAGAACAAGCAAATGGGGGCTGTGAGCACAGAGTCGTTGAGCAGAGTCTTTGCAGGTGTTTATGTTCTCCCTTGGAGAAGATAAACTGCCCATCTTTCTAGAAGAAACGGAGAGAACTTGGCAATACCTTTCTTGAGAACAGAGGTTAATTTGCTAACTCCACTCATTCTCCAGGAGAAGGAAAAAATTAGCTTTAGGGATGTTTGGACCCACCTGGGGAGGTTTTATCAAGAACATCTCATAACATAGTGTCATTCAAGAAGCACAAATTATTCAAAGCCTGGAAAAA
Source organism: Neotragus pygmaeus (assembly GCA_006410875.1). NCBI lineage: Eukaryota > Metazoa > Chordata > Mammalia > Artiodactyla > Bovidae > Neotragus > Neotragus pygmaeus. Next base: position 4,138 of record SJYV01026665.1, on the reverse strand, counting down.
TGCAAGTTTGAAGGAAAGAAGTAAGATTTGGAGAAAGAGGCAAGGTTAGAGCACCTATTGATGCTCATTGATCCCTGCCCCCTGCCCCTCCACCAAGCATCAGCAACTGTAGTTTGACTTCAGTCCAGCTGAAACAAATGCAGAAAGAACTGGAAATTTTCTAAGGGAGACAGGACTCACAGGCCTAAGAAATTTCAGAGTAAGTTGCAGCCATTGTGGTAAAAAAAAAAGCATGGAGATCACTGTTAGGATTGTTAGGTATTAAACAATGCAGAAGAAAAAGCAGGGAAATCAAGACAACAGACTGATCGAAAGTTTCTGTGAACTATTCAATCATTGTTACAGGTGTTGGAACATAGCAATGAAAATAGTAAGGCCCTTTATTCTTTTTTTATTTTTCACTTATGTTTTGCCATGCTGCTTGGCTTGCGGGATCTCAGTTCCCCAATCAGGGACCGAACCTGCACTCTTGCCAGTGAAAGCACAGATTCCTAACCACTGGACCACCAGGAAATTCTTGAGATCTTTTATTCTGAAAAGAGAGCCCTCTTTGCTAGTTTCCCAGATTGCTTTTTTATGTTCAACCTTTCATAATGTACATTTTTGGTAGATTTGTCTAGTGTTAATGAGAATTCCATGGACATTTCAAGCTAACGTTTAAAAACAACAGATCTTTGATCTCAGGTTTGTGTCTTTTCTTATGCCCTTAAAATCTTGATAGTAAAACTGTCTCCTGTTTTTGAGATAAGTGATCAACAACTGGATTGGGTACTCACCCAGTGTGGGGACAATACGGAAGATTTAGAGGCAGAGGCCTTTTTTCAGTCTTGAGTTGGGCATGTTGATGCTGCAAATAAAGGTTACATTCCCCAGCTCACTTGTTGCTAGATATGGCCTTGCACTTCTGGCGGTTGAGATATAAACAGTGAAAAGGAGTTGACTAAGCTGGGATGGGTCCTTTTTCTGCCCTTTTGTTTTTATTCTGCTTCTCCCAGGGGGACTGAAACAGATATGAAGAGTGGAGCTCCATTGCCATCTTGGCCCATAAGGTGACCCTGAGGATAGAAAACACGCTGAGGATGGTCAAGCAGAGAGACAGAAGGGTCCCTGAGAGTATCTTGTGCTTCCATGTTAATCCTAGACAATCTATTTCCAGTTTCCTTTACCCAAGGGGTTAAAAAAAAAAGAAATGTTCATCTTGTTGAAGCCACTTCTAGTTTAGACTTTGTTACTTGTTACAGATTCATTGCAATTTGTAGTAGCTATAGAAGGGGGCCATTTTGGAGGCCACTTTATCTACTAGTGACGGTAATTTCATATTAAAAGGTTGCCTATATTTGCAGGTCTGGGCAATTGTCCTTTGGCTTCTCTCTCAGTGGAGTTGCTCAGGAAAGCTGAGTAGAGCTCTCTTGGGTTACTCTCTTTTATTTTCTCTTGCATTTGCCTTGTTTCTTTCCCCCACCATTACTATTTCCTCCCTCAACTGGGAGAAAATACAAAGCTGAAGGAATAGGCCGGGACTGGGAGAGTGAAGTTGAAAAGAAGGAAGATATTGGAGACTTGATGACTCAGCTGGATACAGCTTTCATGGTAAACAGATCCCTCTGCTCTTATCACCTAAGACCAGGACTAGCTTTGTTATTGAAGGAGAAAAAGTAGTGCTTGTACTTGGGTCAAAATGTGTTCTTTTTCTTTCCTCCTTGTTTTCTCTTTTTCTTTTTTCTTCTTTTTCAGTCTTTCATTGACTTTTTGGGAACCAGTCACCCTAGCCAAGAATCCCTAAGAATCTCAGGAATGCGTGGTTACTCCTCTTTATAGGTAAGCTGTTTCTCTGTTGTCTGAGCAATTTTTTTCCCCTGAGATAAGTAAATTCCTTTAAAAGAAAAAAATATGTATTTAAATATATCTCATACTTACCTGGGCTTCTCAGGTGGCGCTAGTGGTAAAGAATCCACCTGCCAAGCAGAAGACCCAGANTTCTCTGTTGTCTGAGCAATTTTTTTCCCCTGAGATAAGTAAATTCCTTTAAAAGAAAAAAATATGTATTTAAATATATCTCATACTTACCTGGGCTTCTCAGGTGGCGCTAGTGGTAAAGAATCCACCTGCCAAGCAGAAGACCCAGATTCGATCCCTGGGTTGGGAGGATCCCCTGGAGGAGGGCATGGCAACCCACTCCAGTATTCTTGCCTGGAGAATCCCATGGACAGAGGAGCCTTGCAGGTTGCAGGCCATAGGGTCCCAAAGAGTTGGCCACGACTGAAGCAACTTAGCATGTACGCATGTATACTTACTCCTCAACTGATTCTGCAAAGCTGGGGAAAGGCCTAAAGAGAAGAATGGGGAAACCATGAATAAAACAAACAAAATTGCCATTAAACAGTGCAAGCAGGTTTGGTGGGTAGAAGTCTTTATGTGGGCCCCCTCTCCTGAAGAGACCTTTGCTCCCAACTTCAAGAAAGGCTTCAGCTGTTGATTTCTGCCTACAAAGTTTTAGAAATAAGAAGCAGAATTCTAAGTTTTGCTACTGAAGTAAAATAGCAAAAAAAAAAAAAAGAGGAACATCCAAAACTTTAGCTTACGTAAGATGCCACCAGTAGATATCTGAGATCTACCAATTTATGACTTCCTCACCTCTGACATATCTCATATCCTGCAGTGCTTCAAGATTTTTGCCCAATTAAATGCTCTGCTCCTGCATCTATGCCACCTCCATTCTCATGATCACGATCTTGACTCTAGTGCCTTGAATAAACAGTCTTCCTTCAAACCACTTCCTCCCTTTACTCAAAACACCCAGCACCCCAACTCTGTGCCCTACTTGTTTCCTCAGGGAACCCTTTATATGCTGTTGCTAAGTCGCTTCAGTCGTGTCCGACTCTGTGCAACCCCAGAGACGGCAGCCCACCAGGCTCNCTCCGGGAGTTGGTGATGAACAGGGAGGCCTGGCATGCTGCAATTTATGGGGTTGAAAAGAGTTGGAGCGACTGAACTGAACTGAAAGTTTGTTAACTTTTTAAATTGAAGGATAATTGCTTAGGGCCCATTTTCTTGTTCATGATCTAATCATCTCCCCAAATCACCACCTGGGGATTAGGTTTCAACATACGAATTTGGAGAGAACACAAACATTCAGTCTATAGCAATCATCCCCATTTTTTCAGAAGAAGAAACAGCAAGTTGCCCAAGCTCCTGAACAGAGGCAGAGTCACTAATCAAAGCCATGCCATCTGGCATTGGAGTCAATATTTTAATCACCATAAAATGCTGCCTTCCACAAATCTCATTTTAAAACGTATTTGGCAGGAATGAGGGACTAGTACATTGAATTTTGCTTTACAGAAAATTTTTCTTGGGTGTTTCTTTTTTGTAAACTGTAAAATCTTGTAAGTTTTGCCCCTGTACCCAGTTGTTACACTTTTATGTGAGTGGTTTGCACTGACCCAACAATCTTAAGACAACATGCCTCCTCATATCATGTTTGGAAGTGCAGTTCAGTCAGACTGAAAGAGTACTCTTCTCAGTTGATTTTTTTCCCCCTACAGTTTAACCAAAACTCTGTCTTACAAATAAAATCTTTGTGAAACAGTTCTGCCACAACTGGAGATTACATAACATTTTGGAGCTCATTAAAATTTCTTTCATTTAATACTCAAGGTTGAAATGAAAACTTTTCTGCAAGGTCAGCAATAAGAGCAAATCTAATGTAAGTTCTCTATTGATTAAAAAAAAGTTGACTGCATTAATCTTTTTACTTTCTATCTTGCCTTTAGGTCATAAGTTACCAGTGCTTTCATGGGAAAGAACTACTTCTCCCTATTCCCTGAAGCTTTTAAAGAGGATGTAATAGTAGAAGAAAAAAAATTTTTTTTCTGATCTACCATTTAAGGTTTAAGGATCGACTAACTGGCTGAAGGACTCCTGACCCTATCCATTCTTAAATGTTTCTTGTATCATTTTTGGAGCCTGAGTTTAATTTTCAGAAATGATTAATTACTTAAATAGGAAAAAAAAAGCTGGCATTTGATTGCTTTTCAATTCAGTTCAGTTCAGTCATGTCCGACCCTTTGCAACCCCATGGACTGCAGCATGCCAGACCTCCCTGTCCACCAGCAACTCAGAATTCATTCAAACTCAC
>SJYV01026656.1:0-14301 GCA_006410875.1 Neotragus pygmaeus | reverse complement strand
CCATGATCTTCGTTTTCTGAATGTTGGGCTTTAAGCCAACTTTTTCACTCTCCTCTTTCACTTTCATCAAGAGGCTCTTTAGTTCTTCTTCACTTTCTGCCATAAGGGTGGTATCATCTGCTTATCTGAAGTTATTGATATTTCTCCTGGCAATCTTGATTCCAGCTTGTGCTTCTTCCAGCCCAGTATTTCTCATGATGTTCTCTGCATACAAGTTAAATAAGCAGGGTGACAATATACAGCCTTGACGTACTCCTTTTCCTATTTGGAACCAGTCTGTTGTTCCATGTCCAGTTCTAACTGTTGCTTCCTGACCTGCAAATAGATTTCTCAAGAGGCAGGTCAGGTGGTCTGGTATGCCCATCTGTTTCAGAATTGCAATATATTTAAGTAGCTGAGAGGTGGCTTCATTAAAGACAGAAAATTTAGATCCACTACACCTTAAAACATTAAAAAAAATAGTTGCCTTAGACTAATCTTCAGATATTCTTGCCCAAAAACTCATCATAAAATTATATTTCCTGGGCTTTCCTGGTGGCTCAGTGGTAAAGTGTCTGCCTGCCAGTGCAGGAGACCCAGGTTCAGTCCCTGATCCAGGAGGATCCCACGTGCCACACAGCTGCTGAGCCCAAGCGCCTCAGCTGGGGTCCAGCAGAGTGAGCAGCCCAGGCTCATCAATGAGAGAGTCGCCCACACTCCCCACAGCCGGAGAAGACCCCATGCAACAGCAGAGACCCAGCTCAGCCAGGGATGGTACGTGAAGCAAAACACGATGTTTCTAAATGGTTGAAACCGAGGTAGTTTTCATGTTCTTTGCCACACATGGGCGTGACAATATGTTCTAGAAGAGTGTTTCTCAAGGTATGTTCCATGGAATGTTACCCCAGATGCTCTATAGAACTGAAAGATTCTGGAGACAAATAAATTTAGGAAATAGTGCAGACCATGTTCCTCAAGTGGAGGTTCTTATTTGCAGAGTTCTAGAGAAAACTTTATGTCTGAATTAATCTAGCATTTGACCCTAGAGCTCAAGGACCACAGAGTGCCTACATTCTTTAGAAGCAGTATTTTTGCACAACAGCACTTGTAAAACCCATGTTGAGAGTTTAGATGAAGCACGAAATTAATCCTCTTATATAATGTTTTTAAGGCTTGTCTTTCCTACCTTGGCTCAAAGAGAGAGAAGGTACATTGCTATAGCTACTTAGCTATCGAACACATTTAGACATTTTAAAAATGTGAGCCATTACATTAAAATTTGAGCCATTGAAAAGCTTCAGTAGAATTATTTTCATCATAATTTCTAAGAGTGCCCTAAGTGTTGGAAATAAATGTTCCATATCCAATCCTGCCTTTTCAAATGATGACGACAAATCTTTAAATACCCAGAAAGACCCACAGATTGAGAGAATGGAGGTTGATAAAAGAGGAATGCAAATGTCATTCTCAGCCTAGGCTGTAGGGAAGCGTCTTCTTTGTGTGTTTTTGGACCAGTGACACACAAAGGTCTCAAGGGAACTGTCCGGATTTTGAGACTGTTGTAGAGTGATGGACGTCTGGGGAGGCTTGGGGTGCCAGACCCTACATTCAATGTATCTCAGCACCAGGTCTGGCCAAGTCTCTCTTAGGCCAGTTACCATACCCTTCTGATTCTGTGTCATGGGCCCTCCTACCATTCCTTTAAAACTTCTTTCTCCATCATCTGCCCATACAAGCTTAACCGTGACAGTTTCCTCACTGCTGGGGACTCTTCTCAAAGACAGCCTCCATTTTCAGTCTGCCTCTCCCTTTCACCTGACGCCATGGCTAAAATACACAGATGCTCCTTAGAGTTAATTGTGCCAAAATTCCAGTCTCTACAACTTCATTTTTATGTTGCAGTACTAATTAGCTCTCTGTCTCACCCTGCAGCGAATCAACCTAATTTCTCTTTATTTTCCCGCACAGACCACCTCAGCCTGCTCTCTCCGCCTCTTGCATGTATCCTGCCGTTTCTGGACCGACCGCCCCGTGTTTGCAGTCGCGGTCTTTCTCCGTCAGGTGCTCTACTTGCTGTTATCAGAGCACGTGGCCCGCTTCAGCAGCTTCTGTGCAGTGGGGCCCTATGCAGTATCCCTCCCCTTTCTTTTGATTAGAGTGGTCCGGTTTTCTTTTGAGGTAACTTCTCTCTCTTTTTTCCTTAAATCCTTTTCTCGTTGTGTTTTGGGAGAGCAATCAGTCCCAGTTCAAGCAGTGGTCATGGGATGATACTTGACTAGTGCCACCACGATTGGCTTTAAAGATTTAACAGGTGATGCTTCTGATCCAAAGAGAAACAGTCTCCAGACTTTTTATGGAATTACAGGGAGAGGCACCGCCTCACCTGTCTTCACTCCCCACAAAGACTTGGCTAAACAACCCCGCAGAATATAATGGGCTTCCCAAGCAGTGCAGTGGTAAAGAATTCCCCTGCCAGGGCAGGAGATGCAAGAGCCTCGAATTTGATTTCTGGGCTGAGATGATCCCCTGAAGGATCACACACTTCAGTATTCTTGCCTGGAAAGTCCCAGGGACAGAGGAGCCTGCTGGGTTACTGTTCATGGGGCAGCAGAGAGTCAGACATGGCTGAGCAACTGAGCACCCACACACGCTCACAGAGTATAAGGCTATCGCTGCTGGTGAGCGACTTAGCACTGAATTAAGATATCTGGCCCTGGTGGCGCAGCTGGTAAAGAATCCACCTGCAGTGCAGGAGATCCTGGTTTGATTCCTGGGTCAGGAAGATCTGCGAGAGAAGGGATAGGTTACCCACTCCAGTATTTATGGGCTTCCCTGGTGGCTCAACTGGTAAAGAATCTGCCTGCAATGTGGGAGACCTGGGTTTGGAAGATCCCCTTAAGAATGGAACAGCTACCCACTCCAGTATTCTGGTCAGAATTCCATGGACTGTATAGTCAGTGGGGTCACAAAGAGTCGGACACAACTGAGCAACTTTCACTTTCACTGAATAAAACCCTCACAGGAAAAAGCGGAGTCAAGAGATGGAGAAATATTTGGAATCTTGTATCCAAATACAAAGTGTGCCCCAAAGTACCCCATTTACTTTTCCATAATTTGAATCCTATTCAGTTAGGTTTCTGCCATTTGTGGGTGAGGAGTACAAATTAATCCAAGGACCAGCTTTGTGACAGTCTCTATGCTAGTTATTTTCATATCAGCAACTCAGCCAAATGCTGTATTTTGAGACTCGACAGCAATCTCATGCAGCAAGCATGATTGCCTGTAGCTAGAGACTGAATGTTTTGAAGTGTTTCTCTACCATTTTTTTCCCTGTGCCTAGTTTTTCTAGGCTTTTCATTGATAGATCCATCTTCATTTTAAAATCTATTTTCCAAAATTTTGTTTAACCTTCATATTTATTAGTAACACAAAAAGACACAGATGTGGGAAGGATAAAAAGTGTGTAATGCACAACTCCCTTCATGGAGATGTTTTTGCTTTTGTACTGGTTTGTGCATTTTGCTGTATGCACACACACACGCACGCACACACCAGACCCTGGTAACACGGTTTGCCTTGAGATGTCATAAGCCGGAGTCTAACCAGGTCAAAGCATATCGGGCACATCACAAATAGAAAAACTGCCATGCAAACAGTTTTGGCCGTTTTTCGCCCAGTGGAGGGAGCTGGTTCGACACTGGAGACACAGCCAGTGCCAGCAGAATGCAGCGCGTAAAATCAGCTTCTGCTCCTCCAGGCCTCATGCAAACCAGAGACTGGCTTCATTTTCAATTTGATAACGAAAAGGAACAAGGTGCTAATCTTTCAAATGAAGATGGAAATATTTTTCCTACAGACTGACTTTGAAACACTATTTCTAAGTGAACCGTCCTCAGGGCAGCAGCCCAGGATATAATTTTCCTGTCACATAAAACATTGCATTGTGTCTCCGTCAAACACATTTTATGCTCTGACACCCCCCCACCCCCCCGTCTCTCTTTCTCTCCTGCCCTCTGTGTCTCTCTCAGTTTCTCTCAGCAATTGCAGTGAAAATAATTTCTTGGAGGGAAACTTAATCTCGGTAGGCGGTTCAGTGCTTCCTCTAACTGATAAACACATGCAGCTCAGCAGACACCGAATGCTTATGGGCATGTAGCGGTCCCACCTCCTCCAGGCAAAGAAGATGGCCGTGTGTTATGAAGAGGAGGGAAAAGTAGCAGGAACAAGTACAATAATAAAGAAAAGACCATCTTTTTTCCTTCCTCAAAGAGAGTTTTCTAAAACAGCATATTAGGATGAACACTAGCTTACATAATAAAACAGAGGTAGAAGGGGGGGAAAGGGAAAAATAGCTGCCTTCTTTGAAGTCATTTATCTTTTTTTAATATAGGAAAATGATTCATCTGGGTTACTTTTTATTGTTAAGTGAAATGGGGAGGGAAAGGGAACTTTGATGTGATATGTATTAAATAAGATTCTCTTAATTTTTGAAACTTCTGGGTGATTTTTTCTTTCCTCCTAGAGAAAAAACTTGATCTGGGATAAAAGACCCAAATTGCTTTCCTTTCAGACTCACTTTTAATTTATGTCAACTTTCATTGGAAGTGAGCTATCAGGAATAATGAAATTTGTATTTCCTCTCATCATCCCCATATCTAAGTGTATAATGATTGCTATATTATGTTGTCCTGCAAATCTCTGTTCCAAGAAGTGATTACGGGATTACTGTCATCTTATAAGTGTAATTCCAAATGTAGCACCTTATTTTTAGAGAAGGAAAATCACTTCTATATGAAACTATAATACGGGTAGAGACGTGGATGGTGGAATAATATTAAATGCATTATGGATAGGCTGGACTGTAATAAAACCAAGGAGGCTTCTTATTCTGAAAAACAGTGGGAAGCCCAGCATAGATCAAAGCCTGGGTAATAGCAAACCCATTAATAGAGAAACCCACAGGGACTAGAGCATAATGTAAGCTGATGCCACTCAAAGACCCAGTTCCTGTTTCTCTGCTGCCTCTGGTAGGAAGAACTAAAAATGAGCTTTTCCTCTTCATTACCAGGTCTGACATCTGGGCTAGACTCAAGAATCCTTCCAGTTTTACCAAATGTGGCATGCTCAGCTTATCCTCATTTTCAATTCCTTGAGGATTCAGAACTGTCGTTTGGGAAGGAGTGAACCTCATTTTGAGTTGGATATTAGATGACTGCCTCACCTGACTTGACCCAGGGCAGATAATTGCACTCCTAGTTTCTTTTCATGTGAAGAGTGTACAGGTCTTGCTTTCTAAAATTGTGAACCTTTGGGGCACACAGCCTACAAGGTAAGCCCAGATCATTGAAAGAATTGTCCGAAATAGCTACTTAGGCATTGACCTGCTGCAAAATTTTTCTTTCTTTTTTTTTAATAAACCGTGTTGGCTGTAGGAAAGGGTACAAAACATTGTCTAAGATGCATGGCTTGGTGATCACCATTAAAAGACTCAGAATCCCCATTTCATCAACTTCCAGCGATAAATCTTAATACATTTTACTTGTGTGAAGGTAACCATAGTTTACCTGGCAAATGATATTAATAAGAGTAATACTAATGACAGCAGGTATGTTTGGAATGTTTATCATGACCCAGGTGTCGAGTTGTTCAGTCTTATCTTCCGTGTTTCTCTAACAACCCTACTAGGCGTCTCTCCAGCTCTCCCTTTATTTAGGGAAAATGAGGCCCGAAGAAGTGACCCAGGATCTCACAGCTGGCGAGTGGCCGACAAGGTTCAAACCCGCGTTGTCTGAGGATAAGTCCTTGTAGCTAATTCTTATGTCAATCTGGATGGCATCATCGCCTCGATGGACGTGAGTTTGGGTGAGCTCCAGGAGTTGGTGCTGGACAGGGAAGCCTGGCGTGCAGTCCATGGGGTCGCAAAGAGTCGGGCATGCCTGAGCTTCTGAACTGAACTGTGTCGATCTGCTTTAGCACATAGAAGGCACTAAAATATCTGTTGAATGAATACAGTGAGCTATCCAATAATGAAAAGTGCTTACAAACAGAAGCCTTTGTTTTTTTTTCGGGGAATGCTGAGGGTTGGCGGGCATCTCAGGAAGCGCCCCAGGGGCGGGTGCGGCCCTCCTCTCACGTGTCCGGGCGCTCCAGCAGCGGCAGGCGTCGGGACTGGACCGAAGGCCCTGCGGTGTGGATCATACGCGTGACCGCGCCGGCTTCGTTCTCTCTTTTCCCTGCTTTGCGGTTGTTCAGTTGCCCAGTCGTGTCCGGCTCTTTGTGGCCCGCGGCCTGGAGCACGCCAGCCCTCCCTGTCCTTTGCTCTCTCTTGGAGCTTGCTCAAACTCATGTCCATTGCGTCTGTGATGCCATCCAACCATCTCATCCCCTGTCGTCCCCTTCCCCTCCTGCCCCTTTATTAGATAGTCTCAAATGTGCATCAAAAAACATGGTTTTGGCTTTTTAATCATTCTGCAATATTTGATAGCAAAAATGTAATAGATGCCTGAATGCCTACTGGGTGCTGAGCACTTCTGAGGTCTAGGAAGATGGGATCTATCAGTAGTTAGTGAGCAAGACAGAAGAATCCCTGAGCTCCAGGTATTTACATTCTGATGCAGGAATGGAACCACTTTTACAGACTCACCAGTGGGGCAAATGTGTGAAAAAACAGACAAAACTCATTTTAAAGCTCTAGGTGAAAAAAAAAATATATATCTATTAAAAAATGCTTCTTCTCATTTCAAAATAAAGGCAATTAAAGATATAAATAGCTTCCCTGGTGGCACTAGTGGTAAAGACCCCGCCTGCCAATGCACCAGACATAAGAGGCGCGGGTTCGAGCCCTGGATCAGGGAAATCCCCTGGAGGAGGGCGTGACAGGCCCTGCAGGGTTCTTGAGTGGAGAACCCCACGGACAGAGGGGCCCGGAGAGTGACAGCGCGAGGGGTCGCTGAGAGTTGGACGTGACTTAGCGCCTAAACAACAAAAGGAAATAAAATGCATTTTTCTCCTTTACACTCCCTCAAGCCTTGGTATTTGGTCTTTCCTCTCCTTAAAATGATGTTCCGAATTTTTTCCTGGGTTGCTGCTTCTCATCCTTCCTGTCCCTTCGGAAAGCTGTCCGTCCCCACAGGTCTTGCATTCGGTGGTTTCTCCCTGATGCCAGTACCCATAATCACGACCACCACCTCTCTCTTTCACACTAATCTGTGCATTTTTCTTCAAAACACTTATCGCTGTCTGAAGTTATTGTTTGGTCATTGATTTATTCCACGTGTTTGTCTTATTAATTGCTAGGATTTCAGTGCATCGTACTCAATACGTAATGATATATGGCAGGATGAACTTAAAATTTGAGAAGATGATGCATGTTAGCTTTTATGAAGTTAATGTTTTTGCACCCAATTATTTCAGAAGACCATTCGTTGTTTTTTGGTATGAATCCCTCATTTCTCTGTACATGGACAGGGCCATCTGTTAATTTGCAGTTGGAAGGGTGTCCACAGATGGGTGTTAAATTATAGACATGACTAAGGAAACATGGCAGAACCTGTTACCATCCTTTGCCAACGGCCTTATTAGCCTGCCTTTTAGAGACTGGACCAGTGATTCAGCTTAGAAGCCTCCACATAAATCAAATTAATTGTCTACAGTGGCTGTTTGAAAGCAGTTTTGTTATGCCAGGGAGGAGGTTTTGTTTCAGAACGTGAATTATCTTTGAGTTTTGAGGAAACCTGAATGTTCCCTGTGTGATCAGGTGCAGGTATCTTGAAACCAAGTACTGGAGATTATAAAAGAGATTTCTGGGAGAGAAATTTATGTGTTCACTGGATACACCATGGCTGTGTTCTGGCTGCAAACCTGCAGTTTCAGGAAATTCGTTTGACTCTCTTTTGCACAGAACCGCTCCCCCAGCACACTCCAGGTTTTGCTCAGATTGTTTTTCACTGCCAGTCAGACGGGTGATAGGAATCAGATTAAGCAGTTTGTCCAATTTTTGGCATCTTGCCTGTTAGAAATAAAAATCATGCCAGGCTGCAGTTAGAATAGAAATTGCCATCTGTGACACATGTCCACCAATTATTTTTCTTAATTTGGAGTTTGTCTTCATTTTTAATAAATGGAAAGGCATCACAAGATTTTCAAACCTAATGGGGAGTTTAGAATACTTTATCAAACTATGAACACTGCCTACTGGAAGTTTCGGTTGGTGGGTGGTACCATGGGCGTCTGTTGCTTTTTCCTGCTCATATTTTATTTCCTATTCTAGAGCATCCTGTCCACTTTTTCCTGCAGGCCCACCAGTTCCCATTCCCACCCTGTGAGCTTCAGGTGTGACTGAGTCTAGCATTCAATCCTCAATCTCGAGGGGTGGGTCTATGACCAAGGCTGGCCAGTCAGCATGTTCTAACCCAGACCTACACCCTTTGATTCAGGGATGGACAAGTAACTCAGTCTGGTCCAGTAAGCCTAAGTTTCACAGTGTTTGCAGAAGCTACTAAGAGAAAGTCATGTTCATTTTATTGGACTCACAGCTGTGAAGGTGTGAGTCTGAGCATCAGTGGCCATAAGACAGAGCCCCTGGCTTGAAAGCAAATACAACAGAATATAAAGGAGAATTAAAAGATGGAGAGAGAGGGAGCCAGAGTAAGGAAATCTGAGACACACATCTTTTGTTTTCCTTTTCAGTGGCACAACCACTTTGGAAAACAGTGTGGCAATTTCTTTTCTCTTCTTTGTTTTAAAAAATGTATTTATTTATTTGGCTCTGGTGAGTCTTCACTGTGGCACAAGGGATCCTTCGTTGCAGCCTGTGGGATCTTGTTCCCTGACCGGGGACTGACCCAGGCTCCCTGCACTGGGAGTGTGTGGTCTTAGCCACTGGACCCCTGAGGAAGTCACCTGAGATAAACTTCTGATCAGAGTGTTTGAATTATCGAACCCCACTGAATGTGAGGCCCATCTTCCTATAGTTTTTCAGTTACTTCATTTTATTTTTTGCTTAATCTACTTTGATTTATATTCCTGTCATTTGAACCCCCCAAATTGCGAACTGGTAGATTTGGACTTGCTAAACCCGAAGATAGCCATGTAATTCTTTAGAAATGTGGCATACGTTCTTCCTAGAATTCATAAGTCCCCGAGACCCAAATTTTAGTTTAATTACAAACTCTGTAAGATCAGTTAATGAATAGCTTGCTAGAGCAAGCTTGTCCATACTTTCTAAAGAAGAATCTAGAAAAAAAAAAAAAGAAGAAGAAGAATCTAGGAGCCACATTTGCCAAGAGCTTTGTGACAGTTCTTGCTCAAAGGTGAGGTGAAACCAATATTAGGGAAGCTCAAACCAAAAAGGAGGTTGTTATTTTTACATGCGTTTCCAATTTATTTCTAGCCGAACTCTGAAGGCGAGAAGAGGCCGATCGCCGTATAATCTATTCAATTTCAATTTCAAAAGATGCTGCTGCTGATCAAAGGATACCCGTGAGTAGCACATTTCCATAAAATGAATTTTGACAACTTTCTCCTAAATGTGTGTCTTACTTTAGCTTTTGATTTGAAAGGAAAAATGGAGGTTGGCCGGAAAGATAAATGAAAGTGGTGCTGACAGTTTGGGGCTGCAGATAGTCTGTGTCTTAGAACGTCCATGTTCTTCCACGGCAGGCCTTCGCCTGGTGTTTTTAATCTGGCGTGTTCACCACCTCTCGTGGTTTCTCTAGAAGGCCTTTTACATTTCCTCTGAATAATGGATGTGTCAAAGAAACGCCCCTTCTGCCTCATCCCCAATTTAATCTCAGAGGTCAAGGCAGCTGATCTTATTGTTTGGGGATCCTTCATATTTCTACAAAAATACATAAAACACTCTTACATGTGGTTACCTAGAATTCCACATGACTATATGCTTCAGATAAGGGTCCTGAAAGTAACTGGGCCGCACAGGTCATGGCGTTAGTATCTTTATACTGGCACCAAGGTTTGCTTCCTTGTTATTAAGACAACACTTCAAATAGCATATTAATTTATTGTTTTTTAAAAAAATGATCTCAATTATCCCCTTGACATCACCTGAAAGAACTTCTTGGTTAGCTGGCTTATTATTTGTTACTTTCTCTCTGAAGTTCACAACAAATCTGTCTTGATTATGTGAAAAGTCTGACTAGTTTGAGATCCAGCTTATAGAGACACTACAATTGCAAAGCAGGACATGACTAGGATCATAAATTAAAAAATAAGATAAGTGGGCTCTGAATCAAATATAATTTTAATTTTTGAATAGTTAACTTCTAGGTTGGCATCGAATGGGTTGTGACTTATTTATGGTAAACTTGCTCAATAAATATTAAGTGTTAGTTGCACATCATAGAATCTGTCCTGTAGTACTTCATATTAACTTATTAACTTTAAATTTTCCAGTTTTTGACATCTTTCCAAAATTCAGAACCTCTGTTCTCTGAGGCTAAGTTCAGCTAAAACATATAGAGCTGATTAAAGTGATTGATTGGAAACCTTAACTCCTCCAAGGGAGTAAGAATCCTAATAGAAAACTAATGAACCCAAATGAATATACAGTATTTATTTATTTGACTATCGATGTTTTAGTCATTTACAGTTAGTCTTGCTCTAGAAGGGATTTAAGACAGTGATTCCAGTAGAAACGATGAACACGATCTAAAACACCTTACTCTCCCAACTTTATCCTTCATCCATCCACCTCCCACCTCTTGCATAAGCTATCTATCACTGCATGTTGAAATACAGCAACGTAACAACAACCGTGCGTTATTATACACGTTCTCTGGGTCAGGAACCTAGGCATAGCCTTGCTGCTGGTCTGTCCTTCAGGATCTCATAGGACAGGAATCGAGACATGGGTGGGGGCTGCAGATTTCACATGGCGAGACTAGGAGAGCATCTGCTACGTGTTTAAGGAGGGGTCTGTGCTGGGACCTGGTGGCTTTGTTCGGCCTTTCTCTGGCTGTGGAGCGCAGGCTCAGTACTTAAGGCTTGAGGGCTCTGGAGCGCAGGCCCGGGAGTTGTGGGGCCGGGGCTTAGCTGGTCCATGGCACGGGGGATCTTCCTGCACCGTGGATTGAACCCGCGTCCCTTGCATTGCAGGCAGATTATCATCCTTGCTCCACCAGGGAAGTCCTTGGCAGGTCTTTGAAAATTCATCATCAAGCTGCCTCCTGGGGCTCTCGGCAGGCCCCAAGTTCTCTTGTCTGTTATGTGGAGCCATTCATTCCATCCATGGGAGCCTCTTCGTAGGCCTACTCACAACATAGGAACTTGGTTTTGCCAGGGTGAGGGCTGAAAGAGAGATGAATATCACCATCTTTCAGGAAGAAGCTGGTTTGGGCAGTGGCATCCCCTAACTTTTTCCATGCTGTGTGTTAGAAGTTAATCAGTAGGTCCAGTCCACACCGGAGATAAGAGACTCCCCAAGGATGTGAAGAGCAGGAGATTGGAGAACCCTGGGCACTGTTTCAGAAGCCACCAGGCTCACAGACCCAGGAGACCCAGGGTCGGTCCCCAGGTCAGAAAGATCCCCTGGAGAAGGAAATGGCAACCCACTCCAGTCTCCTTGTCTGGAACATCTCATGGACAGAGAAGCCTGGTGGGCTATAGTCCATGGGGTTGCAAAGAGTCAGCCACGACTGAGTGATTAACACACACACACACACACACAAAACCTCACAAACTAGTGAGAGATGAGCCCCGAAATCAGACAGACCTGGGTTTAGTTCTACTCTTGTGCCGATTAGCTATGTGATTTGATCAAGGATTTCTCAGCCTTAGTTTCTTCATGTATTAAACATGGAGACAGAAATTCTCCCTCCTAAGCTTGTAATGGCAATTAACAGCACATCAGACGCCCCTTGCACAGTGCCTAGTACATAGTAATGAAAGTAAAAGTCACTCAGTCGTGTCCGAGTCTTTGCAGCCCCATGGACTGTACAGTCCATGGAATTCTCCAGGCCAGAATACTGGATTGCATAGCCGCTCCCTTCTCCAGGAGACCTTCCCAAATCAGGGATCGAATCCAGGTCTCCTACATTGCAGGCAGATTCTTTACCAGCTTAGCCACATGGGAAGCTCAGTGCGCAGTAAGGACTCAGTAGGATACATTTTTCCTCTGCTTGTCTCTCTTCCTTGCAGTCACAGAGTGTCTGCCGCCCGTTCAGCCTTGCAAGGCCTTCTGTGTCCCATCCCTGAGAGCACACTCTCTCTTCCTTGCAGTCACAGAGTGTCTGCCGCCCATTTAGCCTTGCAAGGCCTTCTGTGTGCTATCGCTGAGAGCACAGATGCTTCGGTGATCCTGTCCAAGTTTGAATCCAGGTTTTCCTACCTCCCTGCTGTTTGAACAAGGGCAAATTGATGTCTTTAAGATGATGTTTTCTCAATTATTACATGGAAAAAGTAAGCATTAGATAAAACAAAATGTGTAACGGGATTAGCAGATGGTAATTAATCAATATGTGGCAACTCATATTTACATCAAAATTATTATGAAGTCAAAACTATTTTTAAAAAGTTTTTAAAATAATGTGGATGGAAAATATTGTTCAAGAAATAACGTGGGCAGAAAACGTTGCTGAGATCACACACCCCTATAGATCCTTGTAGGCTGGCCGGAGAGAGAGCGTGTAATGAAAAGCTGTCCACTCTTCTTGGTAATCCGTAATTTACCTCGAATTTTATGTCTATGTAGGATGAAAAAAACAAAACCCGTCTCTGTCATGGGAACAGTGTTCCATCCATATTCTCTGAGACAAAGAGTGTGAAATAGTGATTTGGGCAAGAACTGTAAATTATGTTTCTTGTTTTACTGTTTTCCTCTTCACATTCTGATCTCTCCACCTGTGCCCCATTCCACCCTAAAGCTGCCTACACAAACATGGTTGTCTTAGAAAGCACACTGACGCTACTGAGAAACGTGCATACGTCACTGTGAAGCGCGCATGCGCCACTGAGAAGCGCGCACGCGCCACTGCAGACAGCCTTGTTGCCTGTGGTGCCGAGTCAGGCTCGCCCAAGACCAGGACGAGACCCGGCGCTGCTCTGAGAATGGACTCAGTTAAGCCGCCCTGGCTCCACCCACCTTCCGTAATGATCGCCTACCTTCCGTAATGATCGCCTAGAAGCCAGGCTGTGGTCCAGAATTTTCAGGATGGTGATTCCTAGCCTTGTCTGTCTTCACTCAGGCTTGGTGATCAGGATGGGGTCACCTTTTGATTACCCAGATTTACTGTCCCCTTATACCCAGCAGGGGCTGAGCTATGGAAAATGGAGCTCAGGAGGAAAGAGAGAGACAAAGAGGATGTCTGTCAGCCACGCTAGGGAGTCATCTTAAATGCAGAAAAATGTGGGTTAGTGTAGAGACTCTTAAGATAGTCTGTAAGCAGCTTGCACGTTTCTTGTTCATCACACAACTCTGGGCACTGTGGTGGGTGCAGGCAGGCTTGCAGTTTATTGCTGTGCCTAAGTAACTTGTTTCTTTGAGTCTCTCTGTGGATGTGAAGGTTCTGAATTGAATCAAGAAAGATAATTACCTATTCCATCCCACTCACCGATCCCTGTGTGGGGCAGCTGGCTTTGAACTCTCAGCAACGGCATAAAATAAAAGTGGAGGCAGGAGAGCAGAGGCGATCTGCGCACAGCCTCGGGAGCCAGACTGTGGGTTTAGAGCAGGCTCCCCAGCCCCCGGGCGTGAGGCAGGGTACGTTTCCCCGTTGTGGTCTTATCTGTGATGTGTGCACGCTAGCCCCAGAGCTGTGAGATCCACGTTTCAGTCAAGCAGAGAAAATGATGCTCTTCATAGGATTCCATAGTTCTTTATTATTCCATATGAAGGTCCAATCAATGTTACTGTCTGTCGTTGTATGGAACTTGAACCACAGTTTTCATTTTGTGCCATCGATAAGCACTTCAAAAGAATTTCTCCTTAGATACCATGAGCCTTTGGCAGAATTGAGATTTAACAATTGTCAAGGATTTTTGGCACTTAACCTGTTTCCTGAACATTCTGATACTAGTACGTTTGGACTTGTTTCTGTCATAATGCTGTGTGTGCCTCACTCTGGTCCCAAGTTTTATAAACTACTTTTCCCTTCTACCTTTGCCAAAACGTTTCATTATTCCTTTATTATTCCAATGCTTTTTGTTTCTTCCCTACTGAAAGTTATAGATTCTGTTCCTGTGCTAAATTTAAAATTACAGCCATTTGCAAATAACTAAAGGAATTTATAATATTTAAACTATGATTACAACTTCACAAATACATGCTTTTGTTCAGTATGTTATTTTCATCATCTCACCCAGTAGAGT
>SJYV01026651.1:0-12304 GCA_006410875.1 Neotragus pygmaeus | reverse complement strand
CTGCCCCACAGTGACGTCCCAGGCCACGCACCCGGCCTGTCTGCACTGGTGAACGCGTGCCCTGGAACAGTCTCCCACGCTTGCCCTGTCCCTCGCCAGCCACCCGTCTTCAGTCCCCTCTCAGGGCTTTCCTCCGCCCTCTGCTCAGACACGGGGTCCTCGGGACCCGCCCTCATCCGTTTTCCTTCTCGTGCTCCCTGAGCCGCCGTGTCTGCTCCTGTAGCTCGAGTCACATCGAGGGGCTTCACTCAGTGCCTCTGTGTCCCACCCAGGAATGACTGGCACTGCCGCTCAGGAGCTGGCTGCGTGCATTGCCCAGGTCATTTCTTTCTCACACAACCTTGCGAGGTAGGGTCCCGGTGGGGGCACAGGGAGCCAGAAGTGATGGAGCCAGGACAAGACTGATGTAGGCAGGTCTCTCCCAGCCCAAACGGGAAGACCTCTGTGTGGGTTAGCTGGCTGTCCGGGGGTCCTCAGAAACACATCCCAACGGAACGTGGCATCACCTTGACCACAAACCGCCTCGGCCACGGTGTCTGCCGTGTCAGAACAACCCCCCGACCCATCCTGCTGTCCCCGGGACCACAGACACTGCCCCAAGTCCTTCCGTGACCCTTGCTCAGGCCAGCTGTGTCTGTCCCTTGCAGCACAGCTCAGCTGCCACTGGCCAAGAAACAAGACTGAGTGTCTTTAGGGTGGTGAAACCCTGGAGTGCTTTCGCTGTATTTTCTTCTTAAACTAGATCAAGAGTCAGCCCCTAATGGAGCTAGTTTTCTCTCCTTTTGTCAGGTCTTTTAAAGAATCTCTTTTGAGTGTACATGTGCAAGCCAGCAGAAACACTGGCACTCCAGAACTGTTGCCTGGGAGATCCCTTGTACAGAGGAGCCTAGCGGGTTACAGTCCACGGGGTCACAAAGAGTGGAACGCAACTTGTCGGCTAAACAGTCAGTCGAGAAGCGCTGCAGTGCTGTGTGTGCTAATCTCCTCCCGCCCCACCGCCTGGCTCTCTAATCCACGTGGTTCCTGCGGGAGGAGATGCGGGATGCCTGGGGTGCAGGGGCAGGTCTCCTCTAACCCACATCCTCTGTTCCCGTTGCCAGCTTGGCACCTGTCCGCAGCGTGAGCACCACGAACTTGGCGGAGAAGAGCACCGTCGTGATCCCCCCGCCGGACTACCTGGAGTGTCTGTCCACAGGAGCAGCCACCGCTGAGAAAGGAGACGTCTCCCAGAAGGCTTCTAACCAAAATGCCCTGGCACCCAAACCAGAAAGCACACCTCCTGTGAGTAGGGCCCCGATCTGCCGGGCGGGCTCTGGGGTGCCGGGCCCCTTTCCCCTCGGGCGGGGCGTGCAGTTGCTCCCAGGACCTGCAGATTCCGTCTGTCACGCAGCCTTTCAACCGCCTTAACTTCTGTGGTCCTCTTGTTTTTATTTCATCTGTAAATGACAAGGTCCATTGTTTCCCAGACTGTGTCTGGTTTCAAGCTCTCCCTTTTTTTGATCATGTCTGCAATCCTTTCGTCCGGTAATCACCTTTCTCTGCACTTTCTTCAGTTTTTATGTTGTTTTCTGGAGGTCCACAGTAGTGATCTAATCACTACACCTTCAGGAACTGCGCTGTGTAAGCCGGGGACTGGGAGAGAGGCCATGAGTCACTTCATCCTCCCAGAGACAGTGACCGTCTTCAAGCCAGGCCCGGTGGGCCCTGGAGGAGCCGAGATGAACAGTCCAGCTCCACCATGCTGGAGCCTGGGCTCTAGTGATGAGATAAGCAGCAGACAGAGAGAGGGACGGAGCTGGGAGCTCCGTGGGGGAATGGAGCCAAGTGTCATGAGGACAGGGCGTGCGGCGACAACTTGGAAGGAGGTCAGGGGTCAGTTTTCCTGGGATGCTGACTCAGTGATGAGGTAGGCTGTGTCTCCACAGCTGTGGAAGCATCTGGAAGGCAGAGGCGGCCCGGTGCCCCCACTGGCCCCGCCGAAAGCTCTGGGCCAGGACCTTAGCTGGGGCGATTCCTGGGGAGCGCTGCCTGCCAAGGCCTCCTTCGCAGGCAGAGCCGTCGTCCTGAGGCGGGTGCGACCCCCGAGACCAGGAGCCAAGGGAGGCGCCTCCCAGACAGGAGGAGCCAGAAGTTTATAGCTCCTGGCGGGGTGTACTCGGCAGGAGTCTAGAGGGGGGTTCTTGTCCTCTTTCCCACAACATAGATTATACAGCAGAGAAGGCGGAGAGGATGGAGGGAAAGGGGGTGACTGAGAAGGAAGGGGCTGGCCCGCCAGGAGCAGGGACGCGGGTCCCCTGTGCCAGTGGGGAGGGCAGCCTGGGGTGAAGGGTGGCCGACATCTGCTATCTCAGCACCACAGGAAAGGGCGCCCTCAGACAGGGCGGGCAGAGTGGCGCTGAGCAGGTTTGAAAGGAGAGAGCCTGCGCCGTAGCTGTTCTCAGAGGGAGACGGGGAGCGTGCTGCGGAGACGAGGGCACCCCGGCGGCCGGCGCTGCAATAAGCCTGGGCCGCCTCGGCCGCTGCTGGCTCGTCGTGGGCTGGTTCTTCCTGAGGTGCTTGCAGGAGCCACACACCCCACGGGGTGTCACCACCCCCAGGGGCCTCTGTTCGCCTCTGAGTGGTGCCAGGCGGAGTCGGTTACAGGGAATGAGGCTCTGAAGGATGGCCCTGGGTACGGGGACCACGCCTGCCTCCTCGCAGGCTGCGGTGCGGGTGTGGGGGTCTGGAAATGCCATTTTAGAATCTCATTCAGAAATGTCTTTGGCTTCTCTTCCTAGATAAGCACACTGCATGACTCCTTGTTTTCACTGTGATCACCGCAAATCACTCCAGCTTTCTAACTCCAGAAATTACTTTCAGAAGGATAGGGAGCTTTCCCATTTTGTTGGTGAGAGATGTCAAAACTGGAGACGCTGCTTGAAAGGGCAGATCAGAAATGCTATTTCATTAAAGGGCCTGGTATATTTTAAAACAATACTCAAACTATTTGGAAATTATCTTAACACACTTCTAAAAGCATAAAAATTCCTTTTGCTGAAAAAAAAAATCAACTTACAATTTGCATCTCACAAAACTCAGGATTCAGGCGCACAAGGTGCGGGCCTGCTGGTCTGCAGTATCTTCTAGATTTGATTTTCAGCTTTATGGAAAAATTCACACACACATGAAAGGGGAAAGAATAATCTACTGATTTGTTCCCCCAGATATACATATAATTCATTCACATTCCCAGATCAGCAAAGCCAATTCCAGACTTCGTATTATTTCATCTGTAAATACCTTAAAGGTCCTCTTTTCTCACAAAACCAAGTATCATATCGTTTAAAATTTGACATTAACTCCTGGATATCATCACCTGGTCACTTCAAATTTCTGATTGTCTCATTAAAAATTTCTTGATGGTATTGTTGTTTGAATCTGGGCCCAGGCCAGCTCCCCACACCATCGCTGGTGACCTGGCCAAGTCTCATGACTCGTCTTTCTGTACCTAGAGATCTCCCCCAACTCTTTTTCTGTATCATCTCTATGTAGAAAACCCAGTTACTAGTCCTGGAGGGTGTCCCCAGTCTGGTTTTTGCTGGTTACGTCCACATGGTGTCCTTTATTGAGTTCCCCTTTTTCCCTTATTTCCAGCCTGGGGTCAGAATCTGCCGTTGTTGTTTGTGGGCTGGTTTTGTGTGGTGGGAGCATTTCATCTGTGGTGGTGGCCAGTCCACCTGCGGGCCAGTCTGGTGGTTTCTTTCTGTGATGACAGCCATTGATGATGATGACTACCCAGCTCCGTGACTTGATACAGGCTGCACAGACAGACCTCAGATGTAACGGGTCAGCTTCCAGACCATCTTGATGAATAAAGTCACATGAACTTTCTGGTTTCCAGTGCATGTAAGAGTCATGTTTACATACACTGCAGTCTATTGGGTGTGCGATAGCATTGTGTCTACAAAAGCAATGTATATACCTTAGTTTAAAAATACCTTATTGATAAAAAATGTCAATTAGCTGAGTTTTCAGTGAATCGTAGTAGTGACACTGAAGACCACTAATCAGTGATCACTATGATAATAATGAAAAGCCTGAAATATTGCAACGTGCGACACAGAGACATGAGCAAATGCCACTGGAAAAATGATGCCAACAGACTTGCCACAAACCTTCCATTTGTAAGGAGAAAAAAAAACAGTAGCTGTAAAGCACAGTCGAGTGCAATAAAACGAGGCCTGCCTGTATACTGCCTTTTAAGGTAAAAGAATCTTGCCCTAAAATCATAGCTAACACTGGAATTATAAATGAAAACACATTTTAGCTAACAGCACTGAATTCAGACGAAAACATGTTTTAACTTTCAATGTTTTTACCACGTGGATGAAGCTCAATGAAGAAGGCATCGGTGTGGTTCTCACCACACTGAATGGATAGAGTGAAAAAAAATCCTGGCTTTAGATGTCGGCACAGTCCGCAATGATATTCGTTATTAAGCATTTGGCAGTTTAAATGAGCTCTAACTTTATTTTTAAACCTCCCTGTTGGCTGGATCATAACAGACTGTCAGAACCAGGAGGCTCTCTTGAAAAGCACGAGGACCAGCTGGGGAGAGCCTGTACACTGCACCCACCTTTTTATTCCTTCACTTCCTTGAGCAGCAGAGCCTTAAGCACGTCTCTCTCCCGAGGCCCAGGGTGGCCTGTGGCCGCCTCCCCCGTGGCAGGTCCTCGTGGGAGCTGCTGCCCTCCCACCAGGGCCGGGTGTGGGGCCTAAGCTCACCCCCTCGGCTCCCGTCTGTGCAGTCCTGGCAGCCCCCAGGCAGAAGCCTGCTCCCCACCGTGTCCTGTCGCCCTCGAGTCAGTAACTTAAGGTCTCCCAACAAAGCCTGAAACCCGATGGCTTCATTGGTGAATCCTGTGAAATGTTCAAAGAAGAATGAATGCTAGACCTGCTCCAACTGTCCTTGCAAGTGAAGAGGAGAGAACTCCTAACTCATTGTGTGAGGCCGGTGCAGCCCTGGCGCTCAGGTCAGGCCCCCTTATTTCTGTCTCACAGGCCGGAAGGCCTTTTTCAGTCTTTGATTTTATTATGATTAGTGGCCTTTAATTTTTGATTTCTTGGAAAAACATTTAACAGCCCTACCTATCTAATGAAAATGCCCTCCTTGTGTGAGTTCCCACAGTGATTAGTTGTTGCTGGTTTTGCAAATGTCAGAATAATGAGGATGAACACTTTCCCTCATGATAAGCGAAACCTTCCATGAAAAGGGAACAGGCATAGAGTTGATACCTACAGCGAGGTCACAGGGAACATTTCCATGGCATCAGACTCCGCTGACCGACTGAAACCTTTGGTAAACACGGTCACCTGGCGCGCGAAGAGGGCCTGCAGGTCCCATCGGCCTCGTCCGGGGCGCGTTCCTTGACGAGCTGATTACAGTCCAGGCCTGCACCAGGCTCCAGGGAGACAAACCAACCCGGGAGTCTAGTCCAGGGAGCGGTGATGAAGGGGCCGTGGAGGAGGTGTGGGGGCAGGAGGCGGGAGGGCTCCAGCTCCAGGGTGGGGCATCCCAAGTGGCTTCCTGGGGGCAAGCACGTGAGCTGAGTCCTGGAGGAGGAGCTCTGAGGAAAGCCAAGGCCTTGCGGGCGGCAGCACAGGCTCTGGTGACTGGGTAGCAGCTGATCCCTATTCCATTTCCATCGCTTCATCTCGGGAAGTAATGTTTCACGATCCTCTGCAAACTGCCAGAGACAAGTCTGCACCTCTGTCACAGCCTTGGACACCGCCGCCTCTGCCCGCCCTGACCTGTCTGTGAGACGAGCTCCTGCATCTCATCGGTACCAGGTCAAAGCGGCAGTCAAGCTGCAGGGCGGATAGGTAACCAGAGCTGCCCCCAGGAGAGCCCCTCAGGGCAGGTGCAGACGCCCGCTTTTCACTGGGTCCTGGTGGCCTCTTGCAAAGACAGGAGGCATAAAGTCAGGTCATCTGTGCATCAGTAAACCGCCCAGAGGGTTGATGGGTCAGACAGAAATGTTCCAGACCCAGGCAGGCCAGCAGAGTGGCCACTGGACACAGGCTGCTGAGCACTTGAGAACTGGAGAATACAAAGGAACCGAGGCTTGGATTTTAAATTCGTGTTTTAATTAGTCACATGGCGAGCAGCCGCCATATGGGACCGCCAGGTAGAGCTCACCTGAAAGAGAATGAGATTCCATTTAGAAACCGATCTGGAAGGTGATGGTCAAGGAGCAGGTCCCACGACAGGCCCGTACAGGAGCCCTGAGGGCCGGAGCCTCAGCCCTGGGATTCCGTATCTCAGAGGTTCTCACACCCGGCGGGGCTGGTAATTGCTCTTCCTTAAGCTGTTTACAGCAGCTGATAACGCTACAGAAAACCAGGTTCTCTCTCAGCCAAACGCTGGGGTCCAGGGAAGCTGGCACAGCGGCCTGACACGGTTTTGTGTAGCTTTTGCATTCACACACCCACTGAGCACTGTCAGTTACCCGCAGTTTTGTTTGAACACCGGGATGCTTAGGGTACCCCTGGGGGCTGCCTCCCAGCTGCCGTGTCCTGGCTGCTGTGAACGCTGCAGTGCGTGCAGCTCTTTGAATTACATTCTTATCCGGACATATGCTCAGGGGTGCAATTGCTGGGTCAGAGGGCAAGTCTGTTTTCAGTTTTTAAGGACCCTCCACACTGTTCGCCACCATTTTACATCCCGACCAACAGTGGAGGTGGGCTCCCCTTTCCTCACACCCTCTCCAGCGTTTGTCATTTGTAGGCATTTTGACAATGACTATTCTAGCCGGCCGGAGGGTTGTACCTCATCGCAGCTTGGGTTTGCGTTTCTCTAGTAATTAGTGATGTTGAGCACCTTTTCATGTGGGTGTTGGCCATCTGTGTGTCTTCTCTGGAGAAGTGTCTATTTGATAAGTCTTCTGTCCACCTGTGGATTGGGTTGTTTTTGTTATTGCATAGTACAAGCTGGCTGGGTCAGTGGCTCAGACAGTAAAGAATACACCTGCAATGCAGGAGACCTGGGTTCGATCCCTTGATCAAGAAGATCCCCTGGAGAAGGAAATGGCTACCCACTCCAGTATTCCTGCCCCCAAAATTCCATGGACAGAGAAGCCTGGCAGCCTTTAGTCCATGGGGTCGCAAAGAGGTGGACACGACTGAGCAGTTAACACTTGCACTTGTATGAGCTATTTGTACATTTTGGAAAGCAAGCTTTTGTTGGCAGAATCATTTGCAAAGACTTTCCCCCAGACCGTAGGTCGTCGTTCCGTTTTGTTGATGGTCTCCCTCGCTGTGCAAAAAGCGTGCAAGTTGGACGAGGTCCCATTTGTTTTGCTTTTGCTTTTACTTCTATTGCCTTGGGAGACTGAGCTGAGAAAGCACTGCTGCTTTTTATGTGATGCACGATTTTTATGTCAGAGACGCCTTGCCTGACAGCCCTCGTTAGGACAGGGTGCGCCCAGTGCCCAGCGGGTGTCTTGGTGCCCACGTGCGTGTGTGCTGCTTGTGCCAACTGGAGCAGGCTCGAGGGGGCACGGGACGCGCACCAGGGCCGGTGGCTTCAGGCGGCCTGTTAAGAGTCATTTTGCCCTCCTTCCTCACGGCAAGGGCTGTTACTTCCTGCCACTTCCCCACCAGGGCTGGACTCGGATGCATCTCCTTCACCATCTTTGTTTCTCTCGAGGGTCGTGTCCCTAGATGACACAGCTCGTGAGACCCCGACCGAGCTTGGTTCACAGTTCAGTCGAGCTCCAAGGTTTCTGCCTCGAGGGTGGTGGGGTGCCAACATTCAGCAAGCAGCGCCTTCTCTAAGATGAGGGCACAGAGGCGAGGGGGGCCAGTGTCCTGCCCCGGGGACAGACAGGAGGGGGGTTTCCGCTACCTGCCCTGCGGAGGCCGCGTCCGGGGAGGAAGGCTCAGGAGGAAGCTGGCTTCCCAGGTGGGAGGACACACCCACCACCCGAGCCACAGCCGGGACTCAGCCTCCCCCGGGCGCCCTGAGCACACGTGGGGCTGCACAGCGGGCATCGGGGAACATCTGTAGAATCGTAAATGAGCCCTCCATCCCCTGTAACACAGCAACAGCCTACGCCGAGGCCTGCTGAGTGTGCCATGTGGGGACAGGCCTGGGGTCATGCTGACAAGTGGGGCAGCTGCTCTGGGCTTCTCCCCGCAGGGGAGACAGGGAATCGGGGTGCCAGGCTGACTGGCCTGGCGGCGGGGTGCCCCCTTGGGATGAGCTGGCTGGCCCCGGGTCCAGGCCAAGGTGTCCAGAGGCCCAGGCCCGCAGGCACAGGTCTGAAGCAGCCCTAGGCCGCAGGCCCCCTGTGCCTCGAGGGTCTGTATGTCCGGCACCGCGCAGAGCCGCCCCCAGGGAGCGCCTGTCACACGGCATGACACTGCCCCCTCCTGGGCGGCCCATGCTGCAGCCGGAGCAGAGGTCTGGGGGTTGAGGACACGCTCTCACCCGGCCCCTGGCCAGGTGGAGACGGCGCCTGTGCTGCTCCATCCACCCCGACCCTGCACCGACGGGACTTCCCATGAGCTCAGGTCTGGCTGGCAGCTGGCACCAGTCTGTGGGCACCAAAACCAACAAGGGTTCCTTTTGCCTTCCTGCTGCTCACGGCATCCGCCAGGACCAGGCTCCCCGCAGGCGCTCACCCAGACCAGGCGCCCAGCAGCGCCCAGCGCCTCCCGTCCTGGCCCCGCGTCCTCAGGGGAGTTCAGATGTCTCCTCCCCAGTGAATGGAGACGGGGCAGCTCTCTGCGCTGCTTTGCTGCTTTCAACAGCGCCGTGGGCTTCAGATGTCTGTACCCTCAAGTCTTACTGAAAACGTTCTCTCTTTCCCACAGAACAATGCAAATGGGTTTGCAAAGCCTCCTTTCCTCAGGTGAGTTAACTTCTTCCCCAAAGGCCTCTCCCTGCAGCTCAGCCCAGGAGGCCTGGGCGCGTGACCTTAATTCCCGACCAGGGATTGAACTTGGGCCCTTGGCAGTGAAAGTGCCAGGTCCTCACCACCCCGACCGCCAGGGAAGTACCCACCTCTGCCAGAGGTGCGCCCTCCTCTCTGGGGTCCTGCGCAGGGTGCAGGGGCTGTCTCTTATACACNATTCCCGACCAGGGATTGAACTTGGGCCCTTGGCAGTGAAAGTGCCAGGTCCTCACCACCCCGACCGCCAGGGAAGTACCCACCTCTGCCAGAGGTGCGCCCTCCTCTCTGGGGTCCTGCGCAGGGTGCAGGGGAGGGTCGTGGTGGGAGAGCCTTCCAGGATGGGCTCTCCCTCTGGATCAAGGTAGAAGCCGAGCCCATCCAGCACCCGACCCCCAGCTGCAGAGGAGCCCACAGGCCTGAGGCCTCGGGATCAGTCCGTTCGAGTCCAAAACAAAACAACTGGTGCTTATAACCATCCCAGAGCGTAACTTTATAATGTTCAGAAAACACCTGAAATTTATAGAAGTGTGTTACAGAGCAAGGGTAATCATTGGCTGTTTTCAGATCAAATCCCTGTCTTGGAGTATTTCTGCCAACATTGTTTTCTCCCCCGCAGTGGAGAGAACCCATTTGCTACTGTGAAACTCCGCCCGACAGTGACAAATGACCGCTCAGCGCCAATCATCCGATGAGAAGGCAGCCCCAGCATTCTCCTGGTTCCCCGTTGGGCCCTCGTTCGGGAACAGTAGGTTTGTGTGTGACAAGTGCCATCCAGTTGTAAAACTTCACCAGAGGGCGTCTGATTTTACCTGTATTTTACTTGCGCAAATCAGCACATTTTCGAAGTTAACAGTTGGATTTACACATTTCTTTAAGATAAATCATAGTTTAGTTACAACTCATTTAAAAGTTTTTTCCTATTCTGTTCAAAAATAGTAAATTTGGTTCTAATCCTTATTGTATCACTTTTTAATATTCTGATTATTTTTTAATAGCCAGAGTAAAGGATAGTGGATGCTTTTGTGACCTGCTTTCTGCACCCAAATGCAAATGAGATCAGTTTTATAAAGCATGTGTTCTTAATAGCACTATGTTCAAAGAAAATACTATATAAATTTGCATCCTAGCATGTAAATAATCTTAAGCAATATAAATTATGAGGATATTGTATAACACTTAATTCTTTTAACTTTAAAATTCCTGTTTACTATAGCCCTAGCCAAGATGAAGCATCCCACAGGTTCTCGCGATTTAGACAGCTCTAGAGCCCTGAGGATCCGCCTGGCCCTATCACAGTCGGGGTCTTAGTACTTGAGTAGTTCTCAGAGGGACTGAGCTTGGTACTGAGTTTCCTAACTAGAATGACCCACGGAAACCTGCCAGGCTGTGCCTCACAGGGGCCTGGTTCACAGGGTGGCACCTGCCTCGGGAGACTCCACGGGCAGGAACCAGGCACCTCTCGCTAAGCTAGCTGACCAAAATTACCTCCAGCACTGTTTACTCTGAAACTTCTCGGGGTGCAAGTTTTTCTTTCTCAGTCGGGCCGGGGGGTTGCATTTCAGCCCAGCCCCACCCCGTGCGCTGGGCCCCGGCAGGGCAGGCAGTCTCTGCTGTCAGGCTGGCGCCATCTGGAGGAGGGGACGAGGGACGAAAACACACCCAGGCCGGGCGCCGCAGGGGGGTGGGGGGGGTGTCTCGCTCCTGACGACAGCTTTCTTCTCTGCCGTGATGTCGTTCCTCTCTAAGCGCAGGAACGACTGAGTGCAGGTGGGGAGCGTGAGGCGTGGCGCTCCCGAGCCGGTCCTGTCCTCCTGGCTGGCGGGCAATGCAGACGCCCCCTCGGGGCAGCTGTCCAGCAGCAGCCAAGACGCTTGGGTCCGTCACAGGCCCCTCTTCCTTCACGGGACCACTTCCTTCCCACCGTGGAGGCAGGGAGGCATGGTGGGCAGGCTCTGGAGGCTCGTGTGTCAGGGGAAGGGGCGGGGGTTCCCAGGGCAGAGGCCAGGCCGTGGGTCCTGGGCATGGGCTGCGTGCTCCACAGATGTCAAGGTATCAGGCTTCACTGTGAGAATAAAAACTTGAAAACGAGCACTTCTTTGAGCTGTGTAAGGAAAGGTCACCCGAGCTGGGTGGTGTTGGGGGTCAGGGCTGGTGAAGCTCTTTTGACAGCATGCACACACTGAATAAGCAGAACCAGGTAACCAATGGCATGGATCTCATTTATTTAAAAGTGTTTCTCCCCTTTCTCAAACCGAAGACTGCGAAAAATAAAAGCAGCGCTGTACTGAGCGTCGTCGCCTGGGAGCGGGGCTGCCCGCATCCTCACTCCGAGCCCTCCCTGTGCCCCTCCTCGCCTGCCCAGTCCACCCGCCTCACTGTACAAAACAGTCCAGAAGCTTCCTCAGATAAAGCTATTGTACACGACATTTACATTAGAAAAAGACAGCGGGGTGTGGGAGAGCCGGTGCCTCTTCCCTTTAAGTGAAGTTGGCTCCACAGTTGGGGCATCTTCGCTTCCTCAAGGCGAAACAGCAGATGAACCCAAAGGGGAACAGGACGATGGCCAAGAAGACGCCCAGGAAGGTGAACGAGTCCTCCAGGACCCCGACCCTGCGGAGACAGGGGCGCGCGGTCAGGGCGCCGCTGCAAGGGGGCGCGCAGGGGCGCCGGCCGAGCACTCGGCCACGTGTTCTCGCTCAGATGAGGAACGAGCAGCAAATGCTGGTTTCTAGAAACACATCGCTAAGAACAGGAAACCCANAGACAGGGGCGCGCGGTCAGGGCGCCGCTGCAAGGGGGCGCGCAGGGGCGCCGGCCGAGCACTCGGCCACGTGTTCTCGCTCAGATGAGGAACGAGCAGCAAATGCTGGTTTCTAGAAACACATCGCTAAGAACAGGAAACCCAAGTCACTTGAAAGTTTTAGACTTACTTTTCCATGCCCTAGAGGGAAATTCCAAGAATAGTGACAGTTTAGATTGTGTGTGGCTTTTACTGGTTGGGGGGAGTGGGCAGCAGGTTTCGGAGAAAGGTTGAAATCACCCAGGTTCACACCGTGTCACTTACCTTGGGAGGTTTAATCTCAAAGCTCCTCTTTGGAAGAAGTCACATTAACCCTCCACATGCCCAGTGTATCACGTCCAGGACCACGAGGGGCCAGCCCCCAACCACATCCCAAGAGGTCACCACCCAGGGCCGGGGTCCTCCAAGGTCCCCAAGGAGGGTGGAGCAGGAGCTGCCACGTGCCCTGACAGCTGCAGGGAGACCCCCCCCAGACACCAGCCCCCACGCCAGAACTGCTTCCCTTCCTCCCCAGAGCTGCGGGGGGCGGCACTTTGGGAGAACCAGGACCCACCCCAGCCCACGCCCT
>SJYV01026636.1:0-11781 GCA_006410875.1 Neotragus pygmaeus | reverse complement strand
TAACTATTTAATTAAATTAATTTTCTATGTAAATTACTATGTAATCCTTTGAGGAAAGCACTGTCATAAATCACATTATTGATATTAGGTAACTGATGCTCAAAGAATGAAGAAACAGTAAGAAGAATAAGCTAGAGTTCAAATTATTTAAATATGTTAATAACATAAAAATTAACATACACTGAAGCTGAAAATCCAGTACTTTGGCCACCTTATGAGAAGAGTTGACTCACTGGAAAAGATTGATGCTGGGAGGGATTGGGGGCAGGAGGAGAAGGGGACGACAGAAGGTGAGATGGCTGGATGGCATCACTGACTCGATGGATGTGAGTCTGAGTGAACTCCGGGAGTTGGTAATGGACAGGGAGGCCTGGCATGCTGCGATTCATGGAGTCGCAGAGAGTCAGACACGACTGAGCGACTGAACTGTACTGAACTGAATATAGCCTATTTAAACTCATGAAAATTATTTACAAATTTCAGAAGAAATATGGAAATTCCAGACATGTGTCATCTATAGGACTGACATATAGCAGATTTATTTTTGAATAGTCTGTCCTATTACAAAAAGAGATTTCCACCAAAGCCAACATAGTCTTGGTAACGATTTTTTGGGTTAGACACAAAATGGAAAAGTAACATAGGGAAATAAACAAGTGGCATTACATCAAACTCAAAATTTCTGCTTAAGAAAGAAAACCATGAATGAAACGCAAAGTTAACATAAAGAATGGTAGAAAATACTTGAAAACCAACTATCTGATAAGGAATGTATATCCAAGATATACAAGGAACTCAAACAAGTTAATAGCAAAGTAACAAATCATTTATAAATGAGCATAGGGCTTGAATAGATGCTTTTCCAAAGAAGACATATAGGTACATGAAAAAAAATAAAATCCAAAAAACAAAAAAATGCTCAACATCACTAATCCTCAGGTAAATGCAAATCAATACCAAAATGAGACATCACCTCACACTTGTTAGTATGACTATTAACAAAAAAGACAAGTAATAATAAATGCTGATGAAGATGTGGAGAAAAAGGAACCCTTGTACACTGTTAGTGGGAATGAATGGTATAAAGATACCTCACAAAATTAAAGATAAAACTACCATATGATCGAACTATCCCACTTCTGGGTCTATATCCAGAGAAAACAAAGTAATTACCTCAAAAAGATATTTGTACCCCCATGTTTATGGCAGCATTATTTACAATAGTCAAGTATGAAAATAATCTAAGTGCCTGTGGATATAAAAAGTTTTCTATATGTAAACAGTGGAACATTATTCAGTTTTAAAATAGAAGGAAACTCTGCCATTCAGAACAACATGGATGAACCCTGATGATATTATGCCAAGTGAAATAAGTAAGGCAGAGAACTACAAATATTGTGTGGTAGATATTATTTCTATGCAAATTCTGGGAAAAAAAGTCATAGAAAGGGTAGAATGGTGTTTGCAAGATGCTGGGGATAGAGGGAACAGGAGATGCTGATAAATGGATACACACTTTCAGCTATAAGATGAATAATATTTCAGTATCATATGTATAACATGATGATTATAGTTGGGAATACTATATTGCATAGCTGAATATTTATGAGAGTAGCCTTGTGTTCTCACCAAAAAGGAAAAATGTATAGACATGAGGTGATGGACATGTTAACTCAATGGTTGAGATCCTTCTCTATGTTTATGTATACAAATACACATTGTATACTTTAAGTATGTTACAGTTTTGTCACTTATACCTCAACAAAGCTGAAGACATGAATTAGAGTGTTTTATTATTTAAATATTAGAAGCGTGTAAAGAAAATTATATCACTTTAATTAACTATTCCAACATATACAATTTTTATGCTCTCATACTATTGGAATCTTGCTACATTGAACTTTGAAAGTGAAAATAATCTTATGAATTTTTTCATTAGGAAAGGAATGAGGATTTTTATAACAAAAATCTCTTCTTCTTCAGCAAACATAGACATTTTTTGACTATGACATTGTAGTCGCTGTTCCTCAACTTTTATTAAAACCATTCAGACAATACTTGGGATGAGAAGCTTTGATCAAATTTATGCATGCTGGTTATGTCCAACTCTTTGTGACCCCAAGACCTGTAGTCCATCAGGCTCCTCTGTCCATGGAATTTTTCAGGCAAGAATCCTTGAGTGGGCAAGCCATTTCATCCTGTGGCAGATCTTCCGGACCCAGGGATTGAACCCACATCTTTTGAGTCTCCTGCATTGGCAGGTGGATTCTTTCCACTGCAGCACCTGGGAAGCCCTTCCTGACAAATAGGTGCTAAAAGCGCCAGTGCTGGAGAATCATGAGATGAAGATGTTGCTGGGGACATGTAGGTCACCTTGTATTGAATCATGTGATAGTGTCTAATTTCCTTATTAGATTTTGGGGGCAACTAACCAAAAACAAACAAACAAACTTCAAAAGTAAATAGTTGCTTTCCATGGCATAGTAGTTAATTCTGTTAAATTGCTACATTCTTTGAGGACTTAGTTCTCTTCTGAGGACTTAGCTCTCTCTCTCTCTTCTTAGCTCTCACAGTACAGGATATAGTTATAGAAATGAAAATGATCAGGTCACACAGGTACCGTCCATGACATATTGTAAAATTATTTGTGGAAATAAATCTTGATCCATGATTTTTCATGAATTGCTATCTACTATTTAAATGAAAGATTAAAAAAATAAATTGCTCATAGAATTTGTATTCTATAAAGTTAGCTATTAAAGTATTTAAATAAAAATAATATTAATGCTATTATCAATTACAGAAGTGATATAGTACTTTATATGTTTTATTGACTTTATTAATGTAATCATACCTTTTTATAATTTCATTTCCTTTAGCTTACAGTTGGGATTCCCTGGTGGCTTAGATAGTAAAGCGTCTGCCCACAATGTGGGAGACCTGGGTTTGATCCCTGGTATAGCTTACAGTTATAGCTAAATATGCTATAGAAATTATTCATGCATTTACAAAAATGGAAAGCATCCTTATAAATGTAGCATAGTTTTCACAAAGCTTAAGACACAATCAACAAATATTTACCTAAATTTAGTACTGCCCATTTATAAAATTGCTAATAAAAAATTATACCTTTGTAATTACGCAAACAAAATTATCAACAGAAATTTCCATGCTTTGCTTGAAAAAAATGTTTTTCACTTGGTTTAAAGTTTTTAAATATTATACGTAAAGATAAATGGTACTTTTTGTTTACTTTTTATGCTAATATATTCCAAGACCTCAATACGGTTTAATTTTTTCTCAAAGTAAAAAGAAGATAGTAAGTGCAAAATACTGCATTTAAATGCAAACATTTGATTGAATAGAACCAGACATGAAACAACAGACTGATTCCAAATAGGGAAAGGAATACGTCAAGGTTGTATACTGTCACCCTGCTTACTTAACTTACATGAGGAGTATATCACGTGAAATGCCAGGCTGGATGAAGCACAAGATGGAATCAAGATTGTTGGGAGAAATATCAATAACCTCAGGTATCAAGATGACACCACCCTTATGGCAGAAAATGAA
Source organism: Neotragus pygmaeus (assembly GCA_006410875.1). Classification (NCBI taxonomy): domain Eukaryota; kingdom Metazoa; phylum Chordata; class Mammalia; order Artiodactyla; family Bovidae; genus Neotragus; species Neotragus pygmaeus. Next base: position 8,208 of record SJYV01026636.1, on the reverse strand, counting down.
GAACTACAGAGCTATTGATGAAAGTGAAAGAGGAGGGAGAGCAAAAATGTTGGCTTAAAATTCAACATTCAAAAAGCTAAGATCATGGCATCTGGCCTCATCAAATAGATGGGAAAACAATGGAGACTGTAGCCATAAAATTCAAAGAGGCTTGCTCCTTGGAAGAAAAGCTATGACCAACCTAGACAGTATATTAAAAAACAGACATTATTTTGCCAACAAAGACATTACTTTGCCATCTAGTCAAAGCTATGGTTTTTCCAGTAGTCTTGTATAGATGTGAGAGTTGGACTATAAAGAAAATTGAGTGCCAGAAGAATTCATGCTTTTGAATAGTGGTGTTGGAGAAGACTTTTTAGAGTCCCTTGGAGTGTAAGGAGATCAAAACAGTACATCCTAAAGGAAATCAGTCCTGAATATTCATTGAAAGGACTGATGCTGAAGTTGAAATTCCAATACTTTGGCCACCTGATGCAAAGAACTGAGTTATTGGAAAAGACCTTGATGCTGGGAAAGATTGAAGTTGGGAGGAGAAGGAGTGACAGAGGATGAGCTGGTTGGATGGCATTACCAACTCAATGGACATGAGTTTGAGCAAGCTCCAGGAGATGGTGAGGAACAGGGAACCCTGGCATGCTGCGACCATGGGGTCGCAGAGTCAGACACGATTAAGTGACTAAACTGATCAAAAGATTTGGAGGAATAATTTGCACAGATTCTTTGAACGAGGTCTTTAAAACTGAAGTATGGGTAGTATAATTCAGAGTTTCATTTAAGAAGCTACAACAAATATTCAGGTACTTCTTTGTATTTGATCTTCATTCCAGTCAGTTGTGTCTAACTCTTTGCGACCCCATGGACTGCAGCATGCCAGCCTTCCCTATCTATCACCAACTCTCAGAGCTTGCTCAAACTCATGTCCATTGAATCAGTGATGCCATCCAACTATCTCATCCTCTGTAAATTAAATTATATAAATTTATATAAATGTATAAAGTTTTATAAATTAAATCATATAAGTATAAAATAAGTTTATAATTTATAAATTAAATTATACAAATTTATATAAATTTGATCTTATATATCTATTAATGTAAAAGTATAAGCATAATGCCTTTACAAAAATATAACACCAGTGATAGTATATTTATCTGTACATTTATACTGCAATTTTGAAATTTAATACTTAGAAAAGTAAAAAGAATATGTAAAAAGTAAAATGAAAATTTGCATCATTTTGTAGTCCCAGAAGCTAATATTTCAATTTACTCGCATCTCTTCAGAAATGGACTCTGAGAGTCATTCTATCATGCAGTGAAAACATCATGCAGATTCTAAGTTGGTGCCTTCTTTGATTTTAATATTAATACTGTTTCCTTCAGGTGTAAGAAGGTAACAGGTGTATCCCCATATAGTTATATTTCTCAAATCTTGTAATCCTCAAAATTCCTGGGATTCTTTGAATTTCACTCTAATGGAAACAAAATTCTCCATTCCACATGGCAACAGACCTGCTAGGACAGCAGTAGTTCTGTGATTCAGAAATTTGTCTGCAGATGCCCACAATGATGAATGTTCAGTCTAACGTTCATAACTTTGGAGGGAAGAATTCCTTTATTTGTTTTACCCAAAGCCTCCATATATTCTTGAGATTCTCCCAATTATTCCAGCACATGATAGTCTCATAAATCAAATACCCAGAATGGTCCAAGATATTCCATTTAATGTGACACGTAATCCCCCCAAGACAATGAGATGGGGCAGCTTTTGTATACCTACTTAAAACAAGGTTTCTCATTGTCCTTTCAGAGGTATGACCCTTCTAAACATTTTCAACAGTTTTTGGTTCTGATAACAAATCATCTCAGTGTTTTGCTTCTATGGCTACTTTGTAAAAGTCAATTTCAGTAACCTTGGGACTAACTCGCTTTTGCCTGGCTTCCTCTACCCCAAGGGACTATAAGTATCCCATTTGCTTCTAGCTGGCTCTCCTAAATCTTTCATTCAGCTGTGAAAGTAAGAGCCTTTATCTAGATAGGTGATTACTGAGGTTGTAGGGGGCAGACAGGCAATCTAGGGGCACATTACATCCTATGAATATTTCCACTGGGTCAAGTTTAACAATGGCAGTTTTTTCCATACCTTTATGGTTTCAATTGTGGTCAAACTTCCCAAGACTGCAGGGACTTGAAACATCATCAAATAGATTCCAAAGGATCTTGGTCATAAAACAAGCTGCTTCTGTGATGTGAAATTTTAAGCTTTTCTTAATTATTCAAAGACTATTTTGTGTTGTTAATTTCTTCTGTAGCAATTACATTCAAGTCACTGAGAGATATGGACATGCAGAACAATTTCCCTAAGACTGCCATGTTGTAATGAATCATGACTACATATGCTGTAATCACCAGCTAACTGTAAGAAAATTTAATGTCTGGTGAGCTGACACTTCAGTTCTANAGTGCTAGCATTTGTTCCTTTCATTGCTTAATTGTGAGTCACCGTTCTTGGTCATTCCTATTTTCTTCCTCTGGGAAAGAAAGTCAGATATAATAACCAAAAAAATATAACAAACTAAGTAAAATGAATACTTTGACACTGATTTTTTTAATATAGAGAAATGACAGAGTAAAAGTATGCAAAATAAATAGTATAATAGATTGTCTTGTTACGAAGAGACACACAGAGTCTGAAAACACCAAATGCACTGCAAGGAAATATATAAACATAGAATACACTTTAGAGAATAACCCAGAACAGATGTGAGAAGTATCCCAAATTCTCTGAAGACAAAATACACGAGCCATCAACTTGCATAGTGTGAAAAACCAAAGAAATGGAAAGTAAGATGATTGTTACACATACACATACACATACATGATAGATGATAGATATAAAAGAAAAATATTAACAAATACACTGAGTGAGCAAGAGTCTGAGAAACAAGGCTTATAGAATTCGAAACATGGAACAAAATAGGAATTGTTAGAGTTTTCAAAAATGAAGGGTTAGAGATAATTATCACTAATAATCATTGTTTTTCTCTGAAGCAAATAATTACTGATCTAATAAGTGTGGAGGGAAACTTCTGAAATCTCCCCATTTGAGTCACAGGTCTGCTATTTTAGGAATATGCTCTCCAGGAAATCCTATTTACAATCCCCAATAAACAAGCTCTACCCTATATGACATGAATAGTTCACATGCATTAGTGCAGTTTTATTACAAGAGTATGTGAATTCAGCCACTAATGCAATCCAGTGACCTTCCCTAAAGTAAGTTATGTTGAATTTATCAGTGTCTTTACACTACTAATTTGCAAAGATAAGAAACACAGGTACGAAAATTTGTACTTCTGAAGGTCAATTTTGAGGTCTTCAAAACAGGTGCAGTCTTTTATCTTTGAGATTGAATCTAAACAAGTTGCTTCGACCATAGACCGGCGCCTCGTTTCTTACATAATAGTATATATGCTTCAATGCAGGATGCAGGATGCTTGGGGCTGGTGTACGGGGATGATCCAGAGAGATGTTGTGGGGTGGGAGGTGGGAGGGGGATTCCAGATTGGGAGCTTGTGTACACCTGTGGTGGATTCANTAAGAAACGAATCACCAGTCTATGTTTGATACAGGATGCAGGATGCTTGGGGCTGGTGTACGGGGATGATCCAGAGAGATGTTGTGGGGTGGGAGGTGGGAGGGGGATTCCAGATTGGGAGCTTGTGTACACCTGTGGTGGATTCATGTCGATGTATGGCAAAACCAATTGAGTATTGTAAAGTCAAATTAAAAAAATAATTAAAAAAAAGCAAGACTTGTAACTGTACAATCAGAATAATTCCAGTATTGCTGGATACACGTAATATGCAGAATAAATGACTGGAATTAGATATACTAATATGTTAAAAATTCTTTTTATTAGGTGGTAGAATTGCATGTGTTCTTTCTTTAAAATTAATTTATTTTAATTGTAGGGTAATTACTTTACAATATTGTGATAGTTTTTGCCATGCTTTTCTTTTGTCTGTATTTTCTAAAATGTCTACAATGAACATGTATTATTTTTATATTATGATATAAACAAGAAAGACAAAAAAAATAAACAAGTTGCTTAAAAACAAACGAATAAACAACAAAACCATCCAATGACAATACTGATCTCCCTTAAGTATCCTAACAAGAAAATTAAACTTACTTCTAAGAATCCTTCACCTTGATAGAACCTCTCAGGCAATTATTACACAGTCCAGTTTAGAGAGAATAAATGGCTTATTTTCTTTGGCATCCATAGTAATAACCAGTTGCATTTTAAATTTTGGCCAAGACAAAACTCTCATGTATTTTGCATAGAGGATGATAATTATTTCCAGAATTATAGCAAAAGAAAGAAACTGATCTTGGTTTGGTTGGCATTAGATTGGTTAGCATTTTTGTATCCACCCATGCATTTTGGTGGTAAAATTAAAACCCTGAGTGTTATGATGCACCAAAATTGACATTGACCTTACCTGGCTAAACTTCCTCTATTATTCAGTAAAGTGTAAAACAACTGTGCTTTTGAGAGACCCAACTTCTCCTGGGGAAAAGACAGCACATGAATGGCCTCATTTTGCTTGATGTAACTCTACAATGTCACCATTTTTTCTTGTGTATTTATGTTACAAGAAAACCCAACAATTTCCAGGCAGACACCACACTTAAACTGGTCTCGCTCCCTTTCGTATGTCTGTTCTTAATCAAGATGAGGATAAAAGGATTTATATCCACAAAGAGACGAAGCTAGGAAATGTTCCATAATTAAGAATCAATGTCAGTTTATATATGAAAAACTGCTTTTGTTCGCTGCTAAAGGCAAGTAGCTCTGGATTTCTTCAACTTTTAAAATGAACTTTCTTTTCCTTCCCCTACCTGAACACCAAAGTACTACTCTCCAGAAAGAATGACAATCCAGCTGTGGAGATTCTTGGGGATTTTGATGAGGAGTTCAATCATGATCACAGATGTAGGACAAGCAGTGGAGGAAACCCATGTGTGCAGTTTGTTGGCTCCCTTTTTCCTGTGATCTCATGGCTCAAGTCTCTTCAAATAGATAGCTTGCTTACTCTGCACACACCTCTGGAGTTCTTCTAAGGCAACTTCCCATCATTATATTAGAGAGGGAGACCTCTCCAGAAGTCCCTGGAGAGAGAAGAACCATGGAGACATGTGCTTCTGTTGCTGTGGGAAGACAATCAATTGCAAACCAGCTTCTAAACACTCATGTGCAAAATTGTCAGTGTTATTTAGATATTATCTTAAAAGATTTATATTTGAAAATAGTTCATTAAAATTTTTATTAGTTAAACTCAGTTTTGAACATAGTATGGACACATATATACATCTGGAAATACATGCTTGAAGTTTATATACCATTAATGAAGATCCAAGAATAGATCTATAGACTTCTGGGTAATAGGAAATGTTGGGGAAGTAGTGGAATCTAGTATAAAAGGGGAGAGGCTATTGCAAATTCATGAACTCTTCTATGAAGTGGCTAAAGATAAAGTTTTTATATCAGAAAAGATTTATTGCTACACATATAGCATTGTTATTACTTCTTGAAGAACTGACATTTTTTTATAGTAGCTTTTAAAACATATGATATACATTCTGCTTTGTGTGAAATGATCCCCTGGGTGCAGTATTTTTACAATGGATAAAAGTATAGGTATAGAATAATACTTGCATGTATTATACATGCATAATTATAATACAATTTGAAAACAAAGTTCATATACTGAAGTTGTCTATACAAAAATTCAACCTAGTAAATTTGAAGATCTAATTAGTTTTATTGAAAGAGTCATGAATTGGGCAGCATTCCAGTACCAGCTATACAAAACAGGAGGAATTTCTAGGCAGAAGGGGACAGAGTGGAATGTTTCAGGCTTAGGTCACTTGCATGTGAAGGATGGTCTGGGTCTGCGTGTCAGATTACCTCACTGGTGCTGACTAGAAAATTGCAGACTGATTAAGACTACATTCCTCGGAGAGGTTGTATTTAAATTAGGGACTTAGTCTTGTTTTGCTGAAGTGGTCTGAGAACAGCTGCCTCTATTTGGGGTCTTTTGTTTCTTTTTTAACACAGATTAAGAGTCTCAGTTCAGTTCAGTCGCTCAGTCATGTCCGACTCTGTGACCCCATGAACCGCAGCACACCAGGCCTCCCTGTCCCATCTCCAACTCCCGGAGTCCACCCAAACTCATGTCCATTGAGTCAGTGATGCCATCCAACCATCTGATCCTCTGTCGTCTCCTTCTCCTCCTGCCTTCAATCTTTCCCAACATCAGGATCTTTTCAAATGAGTCAGCTCTTTGTATCAGGTGGTGAAAATATTGGAGTTTCAGCTTCAACATCAATCCTTCCAATGAACACCCAGGACTGATTTCCTTTAGGATGGATTGGTTCATAGAAACAAATATGATTCTCTATATTCTTACTCTTAGCTTTCACAATATTCATCTTATGTTCAATCAGTATGCACCCAGCAGTTTCAGAATATTTTTTCCTTTCATTAAATTCATGGAAATTACACTGCATCTACTTTCCAAAGTCCAACTTAAATCTCATCTTTCACAAATGTGTCTTTCATGTGCTAATTAATAAAAATATGAGAAAAGGGGATCATTTAGGGAATTCAAGTACTTTATTATAAAAGAGTATGTTAGGAAATGACAAGAAAGACACTTGGAAGATTTTTAAAAGGACCATATCACAAAGGGACTGATGTATATTATGCTAAGGAGGTAGGATTTCCTATGATCCCAAGGAGAGTATTTCATATTTGATAAGGTCATGGGACTCCAGATTCAGACTAACTTAAGTTCTAATTTCTAGGGCAAGTTATTGAACTTTTAGAAGGTAGAGATTTCAAAACTATAGTGAGTGAAATAACAGTTTCAAGTTCCTAGGGTGGTAGGCGATAAGAGAAGTACCACACGTGACATACTTAGCAGAGTACCTGGCACCTAGCAAAACTCAGTCCATGTTTACCCACTGATATATTGATGGTGAGATTACTCATGGGATGTTGTTAAACACAAGAATATTTTTATTCCTTTATTCATCTTGCTTGTACCATGTAGCATTCTTTCCTTGGTCCTGGTTTATAGTTTCAGAGTGTGCTATAATATTTTTGGTCATTTACAAATGGTAAAAGTGTCCACTTATAGTAATGAAGTATTTTCACATTAGTAATTTAAATGTCCACTGTCAAGTGACACTTGATTTACATGTAAAGATTCTATGTTTCCTGAGCTTCAGCCTGCTCCCGTCTGAGACCTTGCAGTGGGGATTTGGGTGAGCTGAGTCCCTGCTTTCCATCTTGTGCACCTTCCTCTGTGCCTCTAGCTTGATGAGCGCAATTTCAGAACTTGCCAGGACAAACCTGTGCAGAGGGAAAAGGAGAAGCTATGCAGGAAAATTTAGTTGACTAAATAGATGAAACAAAATTGGCATGACATTGATAATTTTAAAGTGCTTGTTAACATACATGGGTTTATTTTAAATTATTCTATATCCATTTTCCATTATTTGAAAGTTTTGCACATTAAGAGCCTTAATACTTTGTTCACTGTGTTTCTGATTACTGGCCTCATTATTTTTTAGACAAAATGCTCTTATGCTTTTAAACTTCTGAAATGTATTCATTTATAATTCAATATATGTTCAATGTTTTATAAATGTCCTGTGTGTGCCTGGAAAATTTTTGTATGTCTTTATGCCTTCAGTGGTTTCACTATATTTATTTTGTAATTTTTGCTGTGCTCTTTATACTTTCTATATCCTTATTCATTTATGTTTGTATAACTTTTCTACCAATTTTCCATCTAATTCTGGCTGTGAATTTGCCTATTTCCTTTCTTACTTGTTAGGTTTTGCTTTATATTTTGAAATTGATAGAAAGTGTATTAATTTGATTATATAGCTTTCAAGTTAACTAAACAGTTTACATTATGCAATGTCTCTCTTTATTCCTAATAATAGTAGATGTGTATAAGAGACAGGCAGCATACAGCTGGATCACACAACCAGTGTAGCTAATGGTCTTGTCAGGCCCCTTGAGATTCCAAAGCATCTGTGGGACAATACTGGTGGTGAAACAGAGGTCCAGGAAGGAGAGATTGGAGAGGAAGAAATACATGGGTGTGTGGAGTTTGGGGTTAAAGTA
>SJYV01026634.1:322003-345825 GCA_006410875.1 Neotragus pygmaeus | reverse complement strand
AACTGAACTGAACTGAACTGCAGGGATTATCGATGAATGCCTTTACTGTCAGCTTCCAGGAGAGTAGAAAACATAGATGGCTTGCTCGCTGAATGGAATCTCATTTTGTTCATTCCTTTTTCACATGGTGAGACACCATAAAGAGATTTTTTTCTTAACCTAACCTTTCTTTATCATAGAGCCAGGGTCAGATTTCCCTAGCGGCACAGTGGATGAGAGTCCGCCTGCCAATGCAGGGGACGTGGGCTGGATCTCTAGTCAGGAAAGACTCGGCATGCCTCAGAGCAGCTAAGCCTGTGTGCAACAATTACTGAGCCCGAACTCGAGAGCCAGCAAGTCGCAACTAATGAGCCCACGTGCCACAGCTACTGAAACCCGAACACCTAGAGCCTGTGCTCCACAAGAAAAGTCCCCGCTCCCTGCAACTAGAGAAAGCCCATGTGCAAGTGGCAACAAAGACCCGATGCAACCAAAACTAAAATTTAAAAGAGTCAGTAGCACTAGATAATAGGATATTTTGAACTAGAAATCAAGAAAAAGTTTTCATTTTTTCCTTCCCATTCTCATAATGAACTCTCCGTGTGACCTTGGGACTTTGATACTTTCCCTCTGAGTGACTTCCTCTTTGATCAAGTAAGAGTTTAATTTAGAGTGTCTGCAGTGCATCCTTCTCCAACATATCTTTCTAGGTCCTTNCTCCGTGTGACCTTGGGAGTTTGATACTTTCCCTCTGAGTGACTTCCTCTTTGATCAAGTAAGAGTTTAATTTAGAGTGTCTGCAGTGCATCCTTCTCCAACATATCTTTCTAGGTCCTTGATAGACTAACAGGACAAGGCAGAAAAAAGTAGACGTCAACAAGGGCAAAGGAAAGGAAGAGGTCACACTAAGAGAAAGAGAGTCCCTCGTGGTTGAGTGAGACTCAGCTCTGGACTCTGAATCCTGTTTCAGCACTTTGGTAGCAGCCTTAGATTGACTGCTTCAAGTTTCTGGACCTTGACTTCCTCTTCTGTAAATGTGATAAGAGTACTGACCTCATACCACAGGTGTGATTAGAGAATTAAAAGAGATAATGTAATATAACACCCAGAACAACAAAGACAAGGTTACCTGTTAGGTCCTTTCCTCTTTCCCACTAACTGGAATTTCAAAGCAGATTATAGGAGTGGAAAGTGGGAGGGAGGTTCAAGAGGGAGGAAATATAAATATACCTAGAGCTGATTCATGTAGATATATGGCAGAAGCCAACACAATACTGTAAAGCTATTATCCTCCAATTTTAAAAAAATTTAAATTTTAAAAAAGCAGATTACAACTACATAGGGCATCAGTTAAAACAGAAATCTCTGCATGTGATGGTTTCTGCACACTTTATTTCTCTGAAGAGGCTTTTCGCCTCTTAAAAAGAAATCATTGCATTCCCCGATAATTCAGAGAGGAGTTACGTTTCTCTCTTTGTTCAGACACCCTGTTATATCCCACTATTTGCAATGATTTTAAAGTTGGTCCCCAAGATGCATATAGATGTTTCCCATCTTCATGGTACAAAGGCAAGAGCATCACTAAAGCCCCCAGCCAGACTCTACCAGGACTAGGTACTCAAGTGCATTCATCACCTTCACCCCTTTCTTGTATTTCAAAGGAAAAAGTGAGATTTCATTGGAGAAGAAGAGAGCAAAGCTATTTCCAATATTTCCTCGTTTATCTTTTTTTTTTTTACAAAGAACCCCAGAATCACTGAATGATAGGCTGTTTAAAGCAGGAAAGACCTTTCAGAACAATCCGTTTCAGCCCTGTGATAAGAGATAAGCATCTATGTATATGCAGTGGGAAGAGAAGCTTGGGCTTGGAATCAGAAACTTGAGTTCGAGTGCTGCCTTTGCTGGTTTTGTGACTGTAGGTTGGTCACTTAACCTCTTCAAGAGTCCTCAGCTGTAAAAGGGCGTGGTGATCCATATCTCTCATAGGTAAAGTGGGGAGTCAGCGAGACTGCTCGGGTGCAGTTTCCAAATGAAAAGCATCTCCATGACTTTTTGGACCCACAGCCTTCAAGCTCATAAAGTGTATCCACTCACCAACCAAAATACTACATCATCTATCCCACATACCTAATTTTGTGAATCATGAAAGAAAATATACTGATGCCCAGCAAAATACCTGCCACAAAAGAAGTGAGCCATAAAATTTTTTAATGATGTAGGTAAATAGGACTAAAGAAGGATTGTTGAGGTCTCCTCAGAATCAAGAAGTGGGTATAACATGAAACCACCCAAAGTCCCAGTCACAGGACAACCTCCAAACACTCTTGGGGTTCTGTAGGTTTCTCTCTCTGTTTCTGAGAAAGAGGGGTTCTGATGCTGAGACTTACTCACAAGTCAAGTTTTGTTCACATTCACAGAAAAGCAGGTTCCCCAAAACAAAGCAAGGACCTCTCACTTTCTAAATCCCACCCACATTTTTGTTCTTTCTTTGAAAACTGGTTTCAAGGAAAGTCACGTCCGAGAAAAAGACTCCAACCGGAATTGGCTGACTAGAAAAAACGTTCAAACTCTCCTTGAGAAATTCAACAACCACATTTGAGGAATTTTCTACAACAGAGATGTGACATTGGCCAGGATGGGCGTTGCCACTGTGCCGGTACAACCAAGGGTATTTTCCTGGATTACCAAAGAGGTGGTATGTATCCCTCCCAGAAACGGTATTTTCACGGTTTCAGTGGAGGCCTTCGTCTGAAAATGTCCTCCCTGTTGAAGTTTCCAATTATTATTTTCATAAGAACGATATTTTCTTCAGTGAACTAAAGTGTTACAGTGATGACTATACAGGTTCCCAAGGAACAAAAGCCATCATTAGCGCTGTTTTTATTTTTGTTTAGTCGCATCTCCATAGCAGCCCACGTTCACAATGTGCTTTGCAATTGTTTCTTTGTAATAGTTCTCACAAGATCTGTAGGAGGCAAGAGGGGGTGATCGGAGTGAATATTTCTGTGTTGCCTGAAGGGAAGCACGTGCGTGCGTGTGTGCTCAGTCATGTCCGACTCTCAGCGACCCCATGGACTATAGCCTGCCAGGCTGGTCTGTGCATGAGACTTCCCAGGCAAGAATACTGAAGTGGATTGCAATTTCCTTCTCCAGGGGATCTTTCCAAGCAGGGATCAAGCCCACGTCTTCTTTACCATTGAGCCACCAGGGGAGCCCAAAGAGAAGCACAGATGTAGAGAATCAGCTGCCATCGCTGTGCACAAAAGGATCCATCCTGAGATCCCCAAGCTGGGCCCCAGCCTGGCCCTACATTTACATTGTCTGCATCCAGGATTGGCTTCCCTGGTGACTCAGATAGTAAAGAATCCACCTGCAACTCGGAAGACCTGGGTTCAATCCCTGGGCTGGAAAGTTCCCCTGGAGGAGGGTGTGGCAACCCACTTTAGTATTTTTGCCTGGAGAATCCTCATGGACAGAAGAGCCTGGTGGACTACATTCCATGGGGTCACAAAGAGTCAGATACATACAACCGAGCGACTAAGCACAGCATAGCATCCAGGATACCATTTATTTCTGTGGCTCTTGTTTATCGCTATTATAACACCAGATCTATGACCAGGAGGAACTGAACTGGGCTACAGAATCAGAATCAGAGACTTGGCACCTAGGACAGAACTTAATGATTACGAAATCAGCCTCATCATTTACAAGTGACAAAACCAAACAGCATACCTTACTCAGACTTTACTTCTGGTTCTGAGCTTTTCTTTTTGCTTTTCAATAACATGTTGCACTTTGGTGCCTTGCCTTTCTCTCTTTACTTTTTTAAAAAATTCCTTCTTGACTCTCCCCATCCATTTCCTTTATTTAAAATTATGTGGCTTAAACTCCAACCAGGAAAATGAAGACATTTATCTGCTGAGTCTGGTGTTCTGCCACCTGAACTGGGCCATCTTCGGAATACTGAAAAAGTCTTTGATGATAACAGCCAGGCAACACTGAATCACTTTCATGTATAAGAGTCCCTCCTTCCTTTCTCCCAGTCTTTTTTTTTTTTTTGGCCATGCCATATGGCATGCATGATCTTAGTTCCCCAACCAGGGATCAAACCCATGCCCTCTGCTGTGGAAGCGTGGAATCTTAACCACTGGACCACCAGGGAAGTTCACCCAATCTCCATTCTTGAATACAGCTACTCCCTGAGTCTCCAGCTATCCTAATATACCTTGGGTTTAACCTAGAGAAGACCAGACTTTTCTTTGGACTCTGGTAGAAGGTAATTTTGCTGTAACATGAGCCAGGGCATAGAGTTTTCACATAAAGCTCTGTCACTTCTGTCTGAAACAGACTGACAGTATTCAGAGGAGTAAAAGGATTGACTTTTGTGGTTGACTGTCGATTTTCTGTCTTCTACCCTGCCCTAACTGGGAACTTGTCTTCCCACATTCAGAGTGATTTATGGCTACTCAACCAAACCTCTGCAGAAAAGATGGACTAGCTTCCCTCAAGAGCCATTCCTTAGCTACCAGGGGCTGTCAAGTATTCCATCAATTCATACTCAGCGCCAGGGTGCAATAAACAAATTAAGCACCCCTCCAACTCTAACCATCTACAATTCTGCTTTGGGGAGTTTTCCCTCCCTCCCCCACCAAATACTTTTAGAAATTTAAATTTCCTGCTCTTTTCCCCTTTTTCTAAGACCACACGTTTAAAATTGTTAACAGCAAAAGCAATAAATAAACGAATCAAGTCAGAATCTCTTGGAATCTCTAGGAATTTTTCCGGGAAACACTATATTCAAGTATATAATTTGTCATTATTTGGACCGGTATGGGTTGAATGAACTTACATACAGAACAGAATTCTTGTAAATTCCCAGTGACGCAATCGTGGCCACGCCCACTCCGAAGCAGACAAAAGGCGAAGTAGCCTGGCTCAGTTCAAGTCATCACGCGAAGACAAGGGAGCCAGTCATCTCATTGTTGCCAGCTCGGCTCAGCAAAGGTATCGTCCTTATCACATCTTTGGCTCTTATAATATTTTTTGCTTTTTCTCCTTGGCTGTGATCTCTCAAATTGCCTTCTCTGAAGCTTAAGCCTCTTCCTTCCTCTGCCGTCCCTCTCTGGTTTGGCGGGTGAATTAGAATCATAGTCAGATTTCAGAAAATGATTCTCTCTCTGCTGGTGGGAAATTGAGCAACAAAGGAACTGGTTTCCTATGAGAGCATGCGATTACAGCCAAGCCTTCCTTTGGGGATAGTCTCCACTGTCAAAAACTATTCAGAGAAAACTGGGAATTTCTAACTCTCTCTCTCTTGCAACTGTATATATTAAATATTTCATGCTTGTTGGGGTTTTTTGGTTTTGATTTTTTACTTATTCAAATTTTCATCAAATGCCTACCAAATGCAATGCATTGGGTTGGATGCCTAAGAGATACCGAGATTCTAACAAAAGTTTACAGTCTAGCAGAGGAGGCAAATACATATGCAGATCATTCAAAGGGAGTGAAAAGAGGAATGCTGGGTGTGAGCTCAGTCATTCATTAAGTGTCTTAGAAGCGTAGAAGGGAGGTGGTTCCCCTTGCAGGTGTCTTGTTCACACAATGGCCAGACTGACAGCTACTGGTGTTTTCTGTTGCAGAAGTGAAGATGGCCAAAGTCCCTGACCTCTTTGAAGACCTGAAGAACTGTTACAGGTAGGAAAGAGAGTCTGTCTCTTGTGACTTAATGAGGGAAGCAAGTTACATTAGAATCCAGTTAGCAGGGATTTGCCAGGGAGTCCAGTGGCTAAGACTCTGTGCTGGCAATGCAGGGGACCCAGGGTTCCATCCCTGATCAGGGAACTAGATCCCACATGCTGCAACTAAGACCTGGCTGAGCCAAGTAAATAAAATAAATATTTTTTTTAAAAGAAAGAAAGAATTCAGCTAGGATTACAGTAACTATCAATGGGGCAAGACCAGCAGAGGCTATAGAGATATGTTCTACCTCTGAAGTCAGGGCAGATTAAAAAATTTAACTTGTAGAACACCTTAAACAGATACAGTGTTCCACATCACCTACACACTAACACAAAGTAGGCAATGGAAATGTTGCCTGCATGTTTTGCAAAGTATAATGATTAAATCTGTTTTAATGAATACATGAAAGCAAAGTGTAACAAATAACCTATTTGATTCAAATTTAGATGAAGTGCTTGAAAAGGATTTCTCTCTCAAGAGAAAAAAAAAATCTCTTTTTTTTTCCCTGAAATTCAGTTACCACTCTTCAATCCATTAGCCAAGCCTCATTTATTTGTTTGTTTTGGTGAAGAGGGAGTTAATTTTAAAATTTTTTAATTGAAGTATAGCTGACTTACAAAGTTGTGTTAGTTTCAGGTGTACAGTAAAGTGATTCAGTTATATATGTATATATGTATTTCAGATTATATTCCATTATAGGTTACAGTACCTGTGCTATACAGTAAATAGGCCAAGCCTCATTTTTATCGATAGAGTACAAGTAAAGTTCAAGGCCTGGCCTGATGATTACTAATTTCACATTATCAGGTACAAAGTACTGTATGGATGTGTATGCATAGAAGTCCTTAATTTTCAAAGATGACAATAATGGCTATGTATGTGTGTTACCCAAAGCTAGTTTGGTTATTAAAATATGTTGCCCAGTGAATGTAGTGATATAACAAACAGAATTAAATTCTCATCATCTTGTTTAACAGTGAAAATGAAGACTACAGTTCTGAAATTGACCACCTCTCTCTAAATCAGGTAAGCAAATGACTGTAATTCTTAGGAGATTGCTATCCTTACACAGTATTTTCTCTACTAGAACAGCAACAGCTTGAATCGTAGATGCGTTTGTTTTGCCTTCACTAGAAGTCCAGAGAGATTTATTTCTTCATGATAAGGGAGGCCAGCTCCCTCTCTAGACTAACAGCTGATAGCACCCTTCATCTCAGTGGATTTTCCCAGAACAGAGCAGAACGAACCTGAAACTCCAAGAATGAAATCTCCTGAGTCAGCCTTCCATCAGAAAGTTGCTTATGCCCTCCCTGGCCAGCCCCCTTGGGCTACTTCCTCAGGGTTCTTAAATGATATGTTGTGGATGTCCTCTCTAACATCAGCTCCAGAAATTAGAGATAGCTTTCTAGATCTAATAGTCCATGAAGCTGAGGTGGAGGAAGCAGGCCAACTGAAAGTAAAAAATCTGCAGTCATTCAGATGCTGTGTTATTTCGCTAAGAGACCACAAAACAGTATAGGTCCTGCTTTGTGTGTCTTTGATAGTGACTCTAAAAGCTGTATCTAGAGGAGTATTCCTAAAATATTTGAGCCTTGTCAAGTAGATGTTTAACCTTCTGGAAAGAACTAACTGGAAGGCAAAGTCACTCACTGGCATCACCTGAAGACCTGTTTCATCACATCTCTTTTTTTTTTTTAACTGAAGTGTAGTTGATTTACAATACTGTGTTAGCTGCAGGAGGAGAGCACGGTGATACGTTTTTTTCTGATGATTCTCTAATATAGGTTATTACAAGATCCTGAATATAATTTCCTGTGTTATATAGTAAATCTTTGTTGCTTATCTATTTTATGTGTAGTAGTTTGAATTTACTAATCTCCTATCCCTAATTCATTCCTCCTCACCTTCCCTCTCCCCTTTGGTAACCATTAAGTTTGTTTTCTATGTCTGTGAGTCTATTGCTGATCTGTTTATGGGCTCGTTTGTATTTTTGTTCAAGTTATTTTTGAAATGATTTTATCTATTTATGTTTGACTGTTCTGGGTCACTGCCGCGTGGGCTTTTTTCTAGTTGCAGCGAGCGAGCGGTGGCGACTCTGTTGTGGTGCTCGGGCTTCTCAATGGGATGGCTTCTCCTGCTGCAGAGCATGGGCCCTAGGGCGCATGGACTGCAATAGCTGCGGTGTGTGAGCTCAGGAGATGTGGTTCCTGGGCTCTAGAGCACAGGCTCAACGGCTGTGGCGTAGGGGCTTAATTGCTCCACAGGAAGTGAGAGCTTCCCAAACTGCCTTGTTAGGGGGATTCTTTACCACTAGGCCACCAGGGAAGCCACGTATTATTTTTTAGATTCTACAGGTACGTAATATCATACAGTACTTGTCTTTCTCTGACTAACTTCACTAAGTATAACAAGGTCTCATTTTTGAGTCTGAAGAGGGATGACAAAAAACCTTGCCAAGATCACATCCTTTGAGGGAAATCCTAAAAGAAGAGGTGGGAGGTAAGAGGGAAAGGGGAGGGATACAGAGAAAAGGAGGAAGGAGAGTCGGGGGAGGGAAAGACCAATGAAACTGGGTTGCCAAGCCCAAAATGGCCACTCTTCTCTCTAAGACTGTTGAATAAAACTACTGTAAAGGAGTCTTGCTCACTGGCCTCTCAGCTTCTATTTTCCTTCATCGTAGAAGTCCTTCTATGATGCAAGCTATGAGCCACTTCGTGAGGACCACATGAACAAGTTTATGTCCCTGGATACCTCGGAAACCTCTAAGACATCCAGGCTTAGCTTCAAGGAGAATGTGGTGATGGTGGCAGCCGATGGGAAGATTCTGAAGAAGAGACGGTTGAGTTTAAATAAGTTCATCACTGATGACGACCTGGAAGCCATTGCCAATAATACAGAAGAAGGTAAGGGGTCAAACACAATAATATCCTTGTTTTCTGTTTTCAACAAAATGCAGACAGCAGAGTACAGGGGAAAATAAAACCTAAAATCAGAGTAACAAGAGGGCAACCACCCATTTGTCTGATAATTATAAAAAATGAAAATTAATTTTTATCCTTCTGCAAAGGGAAGAGAGCAGTAGGTGCTTGAGCTTAGCATATGTGCTCACAGGCTTACTTGGTGGCCATATGATTAAGTCATGTGACTTCTAGCCTATTGGCAGAAAGTAATTATATACCATTAGTGAGTGACCACTTACAAGTTAGGCTATTCCACGTACTAGTTATGTCTTGGGCAAGTTACTTAACCTTTCTGTGCTCTGTTCTCCTCTACTGTAAATGGAGTTAATCCAAGCCCCTAATTGTTGTGAAGATTAAATGAGTCAACACTTGCTAACTTCTGAACTAAAATAATGCCTGGCACATAGAAAATACCTAATAAATGTTCGCTGTTATTGTTATTATTACTTTTGCTCATACTACAAACGCTACTAACTTATTAATGATTGCATTATCTCTAACCTTCACAAAAACCCTACATTCTCATTTTATATGTGAGGAAACTAAGCTCAGTGAGGTAGTGACCTGCCCAAAATCTCACAAAGTGTAAGGCTAGAGCATCAAATCATATCAGTTCTACCTAACTATAGATGTCATGAGTTTTCTCCCTTGCCTTTACTGTACAAGCCTCTTTGTGAATTATAAATCTAATATTTTTAAAGTAACCATTGATCACACATGTTCACATAGAAAATTAGAAAATACAATAAAAAAATTAAAATTACTCAGAGTTTACCACTGCCAGCACTACATTACTTTCCTTACAGTCTTTTCTGTGTACATACCAACAGAGTAACAAACGTGATGAACATTCCTAGGATCAACTATGTGCAATTTAATATGCAGCTTTTTTCATTTATCAATACATAAAGGACATTTTAGAGCACCAGTTTTTCACCAATATATGTAATGTGACAATGACTGGCTATATCAATAAATCTTGATTTCTATCATCATTTATTTCCTCAGTGATAAAAGATTCCTGGAAGTAAAATTATTCAGAGCCATGAAGATTTGTAAAGCTTTGAAACCTACCACCGTTCAGAAAGGTGGTAGATAGAAAAAAAGAAAAAAACTTTTTTAAATAAAAAGATGGCAGACATTTATACTGGCACCTCAGTGACATATAAAATTTTTAGTGGATTCTTTTCTCAGGGTGTATTCATTTGAAAATGTAGTTGGAGAATACAAGGAGTCTTCCCAGTTACTTCCAAATCTCCAAACAACCAAAAAAGTTGTACATGTGATCTCTTAAAAAAAAAAACCATTGCCTGAAGAATCAAAGTTTTTAGACATAAGTAACCACAGGGGTAATCCTGGAATCAATTCCGCTGATGGGGTGATTTCACTTCTGTGTCAATTTCCTCACCTTCCTTGGGATAGTCTTCAGGTGCCTTCAATAACTACTCTGTATGCTTGTATTAGAGCAGATACATCATCCGTGTTTGTACTTGGACATTAATCTGAGCTTGTGATAATGGTTTTAGAAATCATCAAGCCCAGATCAGCACATTACAGCTTCCAGAGTAATGTGAAATACAACTTTATGAGAGTCATCCACCAGGAATGCATCCTGAACGACGCCCTCAATCAAAGTATAATTCGAGATATGTCAGGTCCATACCTGGCGGCTGCTACATTAAATAATCTGGAGGAGGCAGGTAAATGGACAATTCTGTCATCTCCCCATCTTAAAAAAAAAAAAAAAGACTATTTATTTTTGGCTGTGCTGGGTCTTCACTGCTGCAAGAGCTTTTCTCTAGTTGTGGGGAGCAGGGCCTACTCTCTAGTTTCAGTGCTCTGGCTTCTCATTATGGTAGCTTCTCTTGTTGGAGAGCATGGGGTTATGGGGGACTCAGCCTTCAGCAGTTGCAGCACAAGGGCTCAATAGTTGTGGTTCCTGGGCTCTCAAGCAGCGGCTAAATAGTTGTCCACCACATGTGAGATCTTCCCGGACCAGGGATCGAACCCTTGTCTCTCGCATTCACAGGCGGATTCTTTTACCATTGAGCCACCAGGGAAGCCCTCTCCTCACCTTTTTATTTCTGCATTTCTTTTAAGCTTTCTGCTTTTAAAGAATAAACCTCTCTAGATTCCTGGCTTTGCACAGGAAGCATATCACCTCTGGTTTAAAAAAAACAACAACAACTTCTGGGTTAGGCCAGAAACTTCAGCCAAATCTGAAAGCTTTAACAAGTGTCCTAGCTCTGAAAGCACTAAGTGCAGTAAAAAAGCTTTCTGAGGTATTATCTCCCTTGGTTCTCTGAGACACTCTTATCATATTTTAAAGGTAAGGAAACTGAGTCTCAGAAATATATAATGACTCACCCAAATTTACTCAGAAGCCAATGAGGAGCCTGCTGATCAAACTTCCTAATAACACCATACTAGAAAGAATCCTTATCTTTGATAACATAATTGTGAGACAAAGCACCCAATAATTTTAAAGAAAAAAAAAAAAAAACAGGAAGATTTGCATGTGTTCTGAAGAATGAAATGTAGACTCCAAGAAATTTTGTTACAGCTTCCCTGTTGCACATATTTTTAGCTTAAGGACATGTCATCAGTAAACAAAATGATTTTCAGAGATCAAAAGAGGTTACTCTGTGCTAACAAGCAGGGCTGTTTCTGATTGGATATATTTCAGCTAACATGCTTTCTACTCTATGACATTCACAAATTATCTTGTGTTCTACAAAATAAATTGTTTTCCTACTTGATATTATTTCACATAATTTTCCCACATATGGACAGAGTATATGTTATTTGCCATTTTTAATAGTGCTAGGATATTCAGTCATGTTGCTTTGCAGGTGTCCAGGGTTTCCTCTATATAATTCAGTTGCACATGTCTTTGTATAAATTATTTCTTTTCCTATGAGGGTATTTCTTTGGAGCATATTCCAAATGCTGGATTTCTAGGCATAAATAATTTTACAGCTCTTATTAAGCATTGTTCTCTAAGGAAAACTGAACTGCTTTTCACTATTCTTAGCAACATATGAATGCATCAGCTTCCCTAAATCTCCCCATTTTACTCATGACTTCATAAATTCCAAGGTCTTATCCCATTAATATAATTATAAGAGATTCAATAATACTCCACCTGCAAGCATTCATTCAATATAGAAAATTCTAAAGTCATTAGGTATTTACTTGCCTAGTAAATATGGCAGACATTGTGAAAAGATGTATCAATATAAATTCCATTTCTGAGCTTCAGGTACTTACATCATAGTTGGGGACATAACTACACACACACACACACACACACACACACAGCATCTTCATAAACACTTGATTTTATGAAAATACAATGGATTTACTTTCTTTTTTGGCTTTTCTCTCTGCCAGTGAAATTTGACATGGCTGCTTATATATCAGAAGAGGATTCTCAGCTTCCTGTGACTCTAAGAATCTCAAAAACTCAACTGTTTGTGAGTGCTCAAAATGAAGATGAACCCGTCTTGCTAAAGGTCAGTTGTTCCCAATCTCCAATTTACCTTCATTTACAGCCCATGCCTTTGTAGATGATCCCAAGAGGCAGACACCCCTAGCAGGATGACCCAGTTCTTTCCTTCATACCACAGTTTCACTTGCCCACCTACCTTCCCATCCTACTTCTGACCCACTATCCCCAGAGGCAGTTCTAGGCAGAATCTGTGAGGCAAGATGGAGCAAGATGGCAGTGGCAAAGTACATAAAAGGGAAATTGCCTTCCTCTTGGCTCTTTTCCCTACCTGATCCTATTCACCTCCCATTCCTGGGCATCTGAACATTCCATCCCTCTTTGAGCCTTACTGACACTTACCTGACCTACGTGACAGTAGGCGTTAGGACAATGGAGTCTGCCTCTAAGAAACTCAGTAAGCCACTGAGATCAGGGAGGATGAATCACCTGTCGAAGGGTACAAAGCAAAAAGCTGCGGGCCAAGCCCCAAACTCTGGCCTTCTGACTCCACCTCCTCCCTCTCTTCATTGGTGCCAGTTTTCTGTGTCATCCCAGCCTCATCTCCACTACCACCTTCCCGTCTGAACATAAAGACATAAACACATGCCCACTACAGCCAAATGATTCTCCACTGACTAGTAGATGACTCTTATTCACTAAATGTATAATTCACCACCCAGTCCCTCCCCAACTAGGATTTATGTGGGTGCATGTGTTTCTTTCCTGGATCAAGTGAGATGAAAGTGATATCTACAGAGTAGGGCAATAGCTTCATTCATGAATTCATTCAACAAACATTGTTTACTGAGAGCCTTCCGTTTTTCAAGCAGAGAGTCAACAGCTCAGTAGATAGTAGTGAGCCAAAGTCTTACAGAACTCAATCTTCCGAGGAACACAGATGGTAAATGAGCCAAATGACCAGCAAAAAGGGCAAGATGCTGTAAAGCCAATTAACAGGTGCTGAGATAGAGAAAATGTTTAGACAGAGCTCCCTGTCAATAGAAAGGAGTATACCATCGAAGGGGTGATGGGGCAAGCATTCCAAATAGAGGAGTCTGAGTGCACCTAGCCCTAGACCTTCAAGAGATTACAGGCAAGTTTTAAAGATCAGAAGGGACACCCAAGGATCTGGAAGCTAACCCTGGGAAAGAAGAAAAATAAGTAGAGGAAAGGAATTCAAACTGAGAAGTGTCCTGGTTTTGCATATTTTTTCTAACTTGGAGAATAGACTAGAAAGGAGGCAATAGAGTCCAATTAGGATGCTGTAATAACAGTTGGGGTAAGTGAGGAGAATTGTGAATTGTGAGACAAGTGAAAAGAAGGAGACAGAATCTGGTTATATTTTGGAAATTGAACCAACAGGAGGAAGAGGGGAAATCCCATTTACTGAGATGGGGGGGAAAAACAGGAGAAAAATAGGTTTGGAAAATAAAATCCTTGTTGACATTGAAAACCCCAGGGAAACCTCAAAAGGACGTTTAGCTCTTTTAGATTAAAAGAATAGAGAAGCACCTCAAGTTAGAATTTGAATTTTGTTTCTCCATGAAAGCACTTTTAGACTTCTCTCACACTCACAAGAGGAGGATGATCTAAAGAGATTACAACTGTCAAAAAATTGTCTTGAAAGGATTGGCTTTCAAAGGATTGCATATCAAAGGACTGCTGATATGCCTGGGAAGTTGTGTGTGTTGAGGTGGAGGGCCAGGTTGGTGGGGGGGGTTACCTTCAATTGTTGACTTAAATACAGAGATAAACATGTCTGAATTCTAAATTATTTTCCCAAAGTATGTTTTGAACATTTAGAGGTCAAAAGGTTTTCAGGTCTTAGAGTCATTAGTGCTCAGATCTGAGCACTAATTTGATAATGTTTTATGCCCGTGTTGGAGGTGATGTTTCACCCTACCTGCCAGGATGCAACGAGACACTAGTGTACTTGGCAATCTTCATGATGAAATTGGATTTCTCTCCACTTAACTAAGGAAATTAATTATTATGAATAGATGGGGCCATACATCTAATAGGCATGTAATGAACGCTTTTGGAATGAACAAATGAAGAACTTGTATCATCATGTTACGTAGTCATAGTGCTAAAGTGCTGTGTTTCTCACGAAGGTCAAATGCCAAAGGATTGAGATCACTTCTTTTTTAGCATCTTCTTGTTCTCTAACCGATCTTTTGTTCTCTGTATCCTAGGAGATGCCTGAGACACCCAAAATCATCAAAGATGAGACCAATCTCCTCTTCTTCTGGGAAAAGCATGGCTCTATGGACTACTTCAAATCAGTTGCCCAGCCAAAGTTGTTTATTGCCACAAAGCAAGAAAAACTGGTGCACATGGCAAGTGGGCCGCCCTCGATCACTGAATTTCAGATACTGGAAAAATAGCCTTGACGGTGCACTCTACTTACTTGTAAAGTGGTGACCATCGTATGTACTATGTACATGAAGGAGTCGAATCCTTCACTGTTAATCATTTGCTGAGCATGTGCTGAGCCTTTGTAATTCTAAATGAATGTTTACTCTCTTTGTAAGAGAGAACACAAAGTCCAGTAGAACCAACACTAACATATAATGTTGCTTGTTATTTAAAGAACACCCTATACTTTGCAAGCTACCAATCAGTTTAATTATTATTCTGCACAATAGTCTTGGGAGGACTAAGGCTACTATCTGCGGCTACAAAAGGTTCTTTCCATATTATAGATGAGTAAACTAAGGCATAAGAATACTAATACCCATGACAGCAGTTGGAATAAGCCGTGGACACACGATTTCATTCCAACTGCTCAGCTTCTACTTTTAAGCTGCTGATGGGCCCTTTATCAAATACAGTAAGTTTCTGGGGTCTCAGTTTGACCATCTTCAAAATCAAGGTAATGATGACAATAGCCCTCCTACCTCAACAGTATTTTATGCCAATGAGTTCATTTAAGTAAAATTTTTCTTGAAGCTGAGCCTCAAGAAGAATGTAAAGCTTGAAATATTATTTTAAGTTATTATTTATATATGCATATATATTTATAAGCATTATTTCTAACATATTATTATTTCTAACATATTATTATATTTATGGCAATTCATTGCAATATCTTAGTATGACCGGGTATCTTCAATAATAGTAGACGGTGTTTTCCAGGCTGAATAAGTCTGAGGTTCAAAGTGCCTTTTGCATTGTCATGAACTTCTGTATTCTAGTACCTGGGAGCCCTGTGATTATGATAATAAATTTATATTAATTGCCCTGTTTGTCTGAGATGGTAATTGGCCAAAATCTTTCACTCCTCTGCATTTGGCATTCTTGTGTTATTCAGTTTCATCTGCTATCAAATCCTACTAGCTAAAATGGGATGAACTTAACTTTGGCAACCATGAAACAAGCGTTATCTAAACTTTCTTTTCTGGAACATAAGCAATGTTCCTTCTAAGTTCTAAAAGTTATGATCCAATCGTAGTGTTACATTACCATCAACAATGAGAACTGACACATTATTATCAATCATATTTGAATAAAGCTTTAAAAAAATAAATCTGGCACATTTTAACCATTAGTTTACTTCATGGTATAATTAGGAACAGACGATAAGAGTTCATAAAAATAACTATAATTAGTAATTAGTGTTACTTTACAAAACTAAACCCAGATGTTATGCTTTTTCTCTCCTCTTTGTTAGCTTGTCAGTATGCATAAATGGCATTAGGAATGATAATATTCCCTAGTTCATTTAAAAGTTGTGTTAAACACAACATGTGTGTTCATGTATTTATACAAATTCACACATTCAGAACCCCATTAAAGACTAATGAATCCTTTTGGAAAGCATGCATACAAAATATGTTGAGTTGGAAAAAGTTGAAATCAAGAGATCTTGGAATTAGATGTGAGAATTAATGGGGAAGGAGTAGTTCAAGATGATTCCCAGTTTCCCGCTATCAGAGAATAGGTGAGCTCAGTTCAGTTCAGTTCAGTCGCTCAGTCATGTCCGAGTCTTTGCAACGCCATGGACAGCAGCACACCAGGCTTCCCTGTCCCTCACTAACTCCCTGAGTTTACTTAAACTCATGTCCATTGAGTTGGTGATGCCATCCAACCATCTCATCCTGTCGTCCCCTTCTCCTCCTGCCTTCAATCTTTCTCAGCATCAGGGTTTTTTTAGATGAGTCACCTCTTTGCATCAGGTGGCCCAAGTGTTGGAGTTTCAGCTTCAACATCAGTCCCTCAAATGAATATTCAGGACTGATTTCCTTTAGGATGGACTGGTTGGATCTCCTTGCAGTCCAAGGGACACTCAAGAGTCTTCTCCAATACCACAGTTCAAAAGCATCAATTCTTCAGCACTCAGCTTTCTTCACAGTCCAACTCTCACATCCATATATGACAACTGGAAAAATCAAAGCTTTGACTAGACAGAACTTTGTTGGCAAAGTAATGTCTCTCCTTTTTAATATGCTGTCTAGGTTGGTCATAACTTTCCTTCCAAGGAGTAAGTGTCTTTTAATTTCATGGCTGCAGTCACCATCTGCAGTGATTTTGGAGCCCCCCAAAATAAAGTCTCTCAATGTTTCCCCATCTATTTGCCATGATGTGATAGGAGCAGATGCCATGATCTTAGTCTTCTGAGTGTTGAGCTTTAAGCCAACTTTTTCACTCTCCACTTTCACTTTCGTCAAGAGGCTCTTTAGTTCCTCTTCACTTTCTGCCATAAGGGTGGTGTCTTCTGCATATCTGAGGTTATTGATATTTCTCCCGGCAATCTTGATTCCAGCTTGTGCTTCATCCAGCCAGCGTTTCTCATGATGTACTCTGCATAGAAGTTAAATAAGCAGAGTGATAATATACAGCCTTGACATACTCCTTTCCTGATTTGGAACAGTCTGTTCCACATCCAGTTCTAACTGTTGCTTCCTGACCTGCATACAGATTTCTCAAGAGACAGGTCAGGTAGTCTGGTATTCCCATCTCTTTCAGAATTTTCCACAGTTTGTTGTGATCCACTCAGTCAAAGGTTTTGGCATAGTCAATAAAGCAGAAGTAGATGTTTTTCTAGAACACTTTTGCTTTTTTGATGATCCAAGAGATGTTGTCAATTTGCCTCTGGTTCCTCTGCCTTTTCTAAATCCAGCTTAAACATCTGGAAGTTCACGGTTTACATACTGTTGAAGCCTGGCTTGGAGAATTTTGAGCACTACTTTGCTAGCATGTGAGATGAGTGCAATTGTGCAGTAGTTTGAGCATTCTTTGGCACTGCCTTTCTTTGGGATTGGAATGAAGACTGAGGACTTTTCCAGTCCTCTGGCCACTGCTGAGTTTTCCAAATTTGCTGGCATCAGGTGGCCCAAGTGTTGGAGTTTCAGCTTCAACATCAATCCTTCAAATGAATATTCAGGACTGATTTCCTTTAGGATGGACTGGTTGGATCTCCTTGCAGCACTTTCACAGCATCATCTTTCAGGATTTGAAACAGCTCTACTGGAATTCCATCACCTCCACTAGCTTTGTTCGTAATGTTGCTTCCTAAGGCCCACTTGACTTCTCATTCCAGGATGTCTGGCTCTAGGTGAGTGATCACACCATTGTGATTATCTTTTTTGTATGGTTCTTTTGTGTATTCTTGCCACCTTTTCTTAATATCTTCTGCTTCTGTTAAGTCCATACCATTTCTGTCCTTTATTGTGCCCATCTTTGCATGAAATGTTCCCTTGGTATCTCTAATTTTCTTGAAGAGATCTCTAGTCTTTCCCATTCTATTGTTTTCCTCTATTTCTTTGCATTGATCACTGAGGAAGCCTTTCTTACGTCTCCTTGCTATTCTTTGGAACTCTGCATTCAGATGGGTATATCTTTCCTTTTCTCCTTTGCCTTTCACTTCTCTTCTTTTCACAGTATTTGTAAGGCCTCCTCAGACAACAATTTTGCCTTTTTGAATTTCTTTTTCTTGTGGATGGTCTTAATCACTCACTGCCTCCTGTACAGTGTCACAAACCTCTGTCGATAGTTCTTCAGGCACTCTGTCTATCAGATCTAATCCCTTAAATCTATTTCTCACTTCCACGGTATACTTGTAGGGGGTTTGATTTAGGTCATACCTGAATGATCTGGTGGTTTTCCCTACTTTCTTCAATTTAAATCTGAATTTGGCAATAAGGAGTTCATGATCTGAGCCACAATCAGCTCCCTGTCTTGTTTTTGCTGACTGTATAGAGCTTCAACATCTTTGGCTGCAAAGAATATAATCAATCTGATTTCAGTATTGACCATCTGATGATGTCCATGAGTAGAGTCTTTTCTTTTGTTGTTGGAAGAGGGTGTTTGCTATGACCANATGGATGTGAGAGTTGGACTGTGAAGAAAGCTGAGTGCCGAAGAATTGATGCTCTTGAACTGTGGTGTTGAAGAAAACTCTTGAGCGTCCCTTGGACTGCAAAGGATCCAACCAGTGCATTCTAAAGGAAATCAGTCCCGGGTGTTCTTTGGAAGGAGTGATGCTAAAGCTGAAACTCCAATACTCGGGCCACCTCATGCGAAGAGTTGACTCATTGGAAAAGACTGATGCTGGGAGGGATTGGAGTCAGGAGGAGAAGGGGATGACAAAGGATGAGATGACTGGATGGCATCACCGACTCGATGGACGTGAGTTTGAGTGGACTCTGGGAGTTGGTGATGGACAGGGAGGCCTGGCGTGCTGCAGTTCATGGGGTCACAACTGAGCGACTGAACTGAACTGAACTGAAGTTAAATTGAGTTTTTAGAGCCAATTTTTTTTAATAAAGAACATTTGTTCAGTGATGCTGCCAATAGGAACTTACCCGCTGTGCGGTCTCCCTTTCACAACTGCCCAAGTAAACCGGCCAAAGTCTTGTCATCCATTCCAGAACCTCACTGGGGACACGGCATGAAACAAGCATCAGTCTGAATTACACGATCGTTTGTAAATAGCACTTCCTTAATTACTATCAAGAATTTACAAGAGGGACTTCCCTGGTGGTCCAGTGGCTAAGACTTGGAGCTCCCAATGCAGGTGGCCCAGGTTTGATCCCACATGCTAGATCCCACATGCTGTAACTAAGAGTTCGAATGTCATAACTAAAGGTCCCATGTGCTGCAAATGAAGATAGAAGGTCTCACATACAAAACTGAGACTTGACACAGTCAAATAAAAAAAAATTTTTTTAAGAATTTGCACACACACAAAAAAGTGATAATAAAGGCTAACCAGATGTGGCCGAGGAAAAAAATACCACTTTCATGTAAAAATTGACACCTAGAATATTCAAAGGAACATTATTCAAGAGTCAGCTGACCTGAATTCTCATCAGTTTTGTTGTTGATTCTGTTCTTGTACAGGTTAGCTAACCTTTCTGATTCCTCTATTCTCTCATCTTTAAAATAAGGAGCTTGTGCTAATGATCTCGTTTTCCTTTCCCGCTCCAACATTCTAATTTTACCTCTAAATCATGTAAAGTAATACACTGTCTCTACATAAACTAATCTTGTTAAACTGATTCCAATAGAATTTTACTTGACTTGATTAAATAGGTTAAACATCCCCAAATTAGTAGCTCAGAAACACTTTCTCCCTTTTAATTTTCTCATAAATAGCACAGAGGTAAGTTGCAACCCACTTTTGCCTGAAGTATCATAAAATCTAAATGGGCTTCTCGGGTGGCTCAATGGGTAAAGATTCCACCAGCAATGCAGGAGACATAGGAGACTCAGGTTTGATCCCTGGGTCCAGAAGATCCCCTGCAGAAAGAAAAGGCAATCCACTCCAATATTCTTGCCTGGAAAATTCCATGGACAGAAGAGCCTGGCAGGCTACAGTTCATGGGGTCAAAAAGAGTCAGAAATTAGTTGAACTTAAATTGGTGAGATGTGAGTTTGCGTTAGCTGAAAACCTAATGTCAATTAATGGTACCTGTTCTGTCCTGGGTCATTGTCTTTTTCTCTTCATGATCTGCCTGGGAAATTATAAGTCACCCACAGCTGCCACAGACACAACCCCTGAAAGTCTAACTTCGGACAATTTCTCCCCTGAGCTCCAAACTAACATGAGCTAATAACAATCATCAGTCACTGAGCACCTCTAACAAGTCTGGTGTGGAGCTGTCATTTTAATAACCAGTTTCTACCTGGATGGACTTCCCAGGTGGCCCTAGTGGTACAGAACCCACCTGCCAATGCAGGAGACACAGGTTCGATCCCTGGGTCAGGAAGATCCCCTGGAAGAAGGAATGGCAACCTGCTCCAGTATTAATGCCTGAAAAATCCCATGGACAGAGGAGCCTGGTGGGCTACAGTCCCTGGGGTCTGAAAGAGTTGGGCACAACTGAGCACACACACGCTCCACCTGGACAGCACCTCTGCAGGGTGGATGTGGTTATCTCCATTGTACAGATGAGGAAATGGAGTCTCAGAGAGGTCGTGTGACTGAGCAAAGTCACACAGTGATCACTTTCAAAGCCATGTTTATAATCCTGGTCTTGCTGGCTTAGAAAGCTATGCCCTTTGACCTAGAGAGTGTCATACTGAGTGAAGTAAGACAGAGGAGGGGAATCTAAAAAGAAATGATACAAATGAACTTATTTACAAAACATGAAAGAGACTCACAGACTTAAAGCAAGAACTTACGGCTGCCAGGGGGAAAGGAGGTGGAGTAAAGATAGTTCAGGAGTTTGGGATGGACTTGTGCACGCTGCTGTATTTTTAATGGACACCAACAAGGATCTACTGTATCGCACAGGGAACTCTGCTCAATGTTATGCAGTAGCCTGGATGGGAGGGGAGTTTGGGGGAGAATGATACGTGTATATGTATGGCTGAGTCCCTTTGCTGTCTCCCTGAAACTATCAAACATTGTTAATTGTCTATACCCAGTAAACATTTGCTCATGCTTAGGCACTCAGTCACATCTGACTCTTTACAACCCCATGGACTGTCGCCTACCAGGCTCCTCTGAAGTTCATGGGATCAAAAAGAGTCAGAAATGAGTTGCATTTAAATTGGTGAAATGTGAGTTTGCGTTAGATGAACACCTAATGTCAGTTAATGGTACCTGTTCTGTCCTGGGTCATTGCCTTGGGAATCCCATTGTCCTGGGATTCTCCAGGCTAGAATACTGGAGTGGGTGGCCATTTCCTTCTCCAGGTCGGATCTTCCTGATCCAGGGATCTAACCCGCACCTCCTGCGTTGGTGGGCAGGTTCTCTACCACTGCACCACCTGGGGAACGTTTATTAGATTGAATTAAATCTGTATCCTGCAGCTTTTGCTCCAGCTGCCGTTCCCTAGGCTGCTGGCTGCAGCGGGGACAAGAGGATTAGAAAGGACTGTGGGAACACTGCTCAGATTAGAGCATCCAGGTGCTAGGGGCTGCGCTCCCAGCAGCCTCTTTGTCTCCCTGCAATCTCGGGAGAGTTTCTTAAATTGGAATAGTCAGTGATGATGTACTCAAACCACTCAGTTAAGCCCTAAGAGACATTTGCCAGAATTCACAACAACACAAACAGCTCAATCAAAGGAGAAAATGTCTGAATCCTCCTCCTTTTTATAAACTGGGCTTCCCTGGTGGCTGAGACGGTAAAGCATCTGTCTGCAATGCAGGAGACCCGGGTTCGATCCCTGGGTTGGGAAGATCCCCTGGAGAAGAAAATGGCAACCCACTCCAATATTCTTGCCTGGAGAATCCCATGGGCGGAGGAGCCTGGTGGGCTACAGTCCACGGGTTCGCGAAGAGTCAGACACGACTGAGCGACTTCACTTCACTTACTTTTATCAACTAGACCAAACATCCTTTTGGGAGAAAAAGGACAGTCTTTTGAGAAGCACTTCCAAGGTTGCTGAGCAAGAATTTGCTGGCTGTGATTCCAGGCAGTGGTCTCATCTCTGTTTTCCTTTCAGATCTTTCTTCTTTCCAGTGGATGGGGCTTTGTACCTGCTTTGCAGAGCGGATGAATTGGAGCCAGCTCAAGAAAGGAAGGGTGTGTTTGGTGTGGCCAGTGTTCATTGAACCTATCTGAAAACTCAGATAGGAGTTGAAAATACTCAGATAGGAATTGAAAAGGCTGGAAGACTCAGCCTTACAGAAATTCTAACTGAATGGAATTAAATTATCGGACTTGCATTCTAATCACTGTTGGTTCTCAGAAGGTTCTCTGCCCCTCTCTGTTTTCTAAAAGATGCTAATTCCTCTGAGTCTTGCAGTCACTACCTAAACAACAGAGTGGGCCTTACGAAATGTAGGGAATGCCCCAAAATATTATTTGTAGCCTCAGTCCTCTCCATCTTGGTTAATTAACTTCTTTGGGGTTGGGGATGAACTAGGAGATGGAAATTGACATATAAACACTCTATGTATAAAAGCAATAAATAATGAAAACCTGCTGTATAGCACAGGGAATTCTACTCAGTACTCCATATGTATACAAACACCTGATTAACTTTGCTGTATACTAGAATCTAACACAACAATATTGTAAAGCAACTATACCCCAATAAAACAAATTTTAATTAGTTTCAAATTCATAAGAATAAATGATTGCATAACCCAAATTATGCACCTTTGACAGTTCAAATGTCCAGTTAATTGTGTTCATGAAGGTCATTCAGTCACAGGCCCAAATTAAACATCTAGTGCCAAGCACCATGCTTTTTTCAAGTGCATCAAAGGAAGAGGTTCCTGTCTTTCACATCATGTCATAAAGCTGATCAAACAAAAACTTACTGAGTACCTACCCTAGTCCCAGCAAAATAGAAGTTTAGTGATTGGAACTGAAGAATTACTCGCAAATTTTTAATAATTCATATTTCCCTTAAATATATGGCAAACTATGGAGAACAGTGTGGAGACTGCTTAAAAAACTGGAAATAGAATTGCCTTATGACCTAGCAATCCCACTGCTGAGCATACACACCAAGGAAACCAGAACTGAAAGAGACATGTGTACCCCAATGTTCATTGCAGCACCATTTACAATAGCCAGGACATGGAAGCAACCTAGATGTCCATCGGCAGATGAATGGATAAGGAATGTGTATATGTGTGGTACATATACACAATGGAATATACTCAGCTATAAAAAAGAACACATTTGAGTCAGTTCTAATGAGATGGATGAAACTGAAGCCTATTATACAAAGTAAGTAAAAAGAGAAACACCAATATAGTATATTAATGCATATATATGGAATTTAGAAAGAGTAATGACAACTGTATACGCAAGACAGCAAGTGAGACACAGGACTTTGGCCACCTCATGTGAAGAGTTGACTCACTGGAAAAGACTCTGATGCTGGGAGGGATTGGGGGCAGGAGGAGAAGGGGATGACCGAGGACGAGATGGCTGGATGGCATCACGGACTCAATGGACATCAGTCTGAGTGAACTCCAAGAGATGGTGATGAACAGGGAGGCCTGGCGTGCTGGAATTCATGGGGTCGCAAAGAGTTGGACACGACTGAGCGACTGAACTGAACTGAAGTGAGACACAGATGTAAAGAACAGACTTTTGGACTATGTGGGAGAAGGCGAGGGTGGGATGATATGAGAGAATAGCATTGAAACATATATTACCATACATAAAACAGATGACCGGTGCAAGTTCAATGCATGAAGCAGGGCACTCAAAGCCGGTGCTCTGGGACAACCCAGAGGAA
>SJYV01026634.1:283679-321698 GCA_006410875.1 Neotragus pygmaeus | reverse complement strand
GATGACCGAGGACGAGATGGCTGGATGGCATCACGGACTCAATGGACATCAGTCTGAGTGAACTCCAAGAGATGGTGATGAACAGGGAGGCCTGGCGTGCTGGAATTCATGGGGTCGCAAAGAGTTGGACACGACTGAGCGACTGAACTGAACTGAAGTGAGACACAGATGTAAAGAACAGACTTTTGGACTATGTGGGAGAAGGCGAGGGTGGGATGATATGAGAGAATAGCATTGAAACATATATTACCATACATAAAACAGATGACCGGTGCAAGTTCAATGCATGAAGCAGGGCACTCAAAGCCGGTGCTCTGGGACAACCCAGAGGAAGGGGATGGGGGAGGGAGGTGGGAGGGGTGTTCAGGTTCGGGGGACACATGTACCCACGTGGCTGATTTGTGTTGACGTATGGCAAAAAAACACCATGGTATTGTAAAGTAATTAGCCTCCAATTAAAATAAATAAATGAATTTTTTTATTCATATGGCAATATTTTGATCATTATTTGTACCTTGGCTTCATAATGCTTTAAGCTATCATCATATAATCATAATCGTTATCACTATGATTATTATTATTAGTAAGGGCAGTGATGGGCCCTCATCCAGTAAGGCTGGTGGTTCTTCACATTTCAGTGATCACATTCCCCTTTTAGATCAAAGAAAACCAGGAATCCTGTCTCTAGAAACAAGTCATGTGTTTCAAATACTACTTTATGTAGACAGGTCCTCTATAACTGGAGTCAGTAAACTTCTTCGATAAAGGCCAGATAGTAAGCATTTTAAGCTTTGTGCATCAAGAGGCAAAATGGACGTATTATTTAAGAACTTATATTGCAAAAGACCTCTTCAAGAAAATGGGAGCTATTAAGGAAACATTTCATGCAAGGATGGACTATAAGGGAGAAGAGATAGAAATGGTAAGGACTTAACAGAAGCAGAAGATATTAAGAGGAGAAGGCAAGAACACACAAAAGAACTATACAAAAAGATCTTAATGACCCAAATAACCATGATGGTGTGGTCACTCACCTAGAGCCAGACATTTTGGAATGTGAAGTTAAGTGGGCCTTTTAGGAAGCATTACAGAGCTAGTGGAAGTGGTGGAATTCCAGCTGAACTATTTAAAATCCTAAAAGATGATGCTATTAAAGTGCTGCACTCAATATGTCAGCAAATTTGGAAAACCCNTTAAGTGGGCCTTTTAGGAAGCATTACAGAGCTAGTGGAAGTGGTGGAATTCCAGCTGAACTATTTAAAATCCTAAAAGATGATGCTATTAAAGTGCTGCACTCAATATGTCAGCAAATTTGGAAAACCCAACAATGGCCACAGAACTGGAAAAAGGTCAATTCCAAAGAAAGACAATGCCAAAAAATGTTCAAAGTACCGCACAATTGCACTCATTTCACATGCCAGGAAGGTTATATTCAAAATCCTTCAAACTAGGCTTCAGAAGTATATGAACTGAGAACTTCCAAATGTTTAAGCTGGGTCTCAAAGAGAGGCAGAGGAACCAAAGATCAAAATGCAACACTTACTGGGTCATGGAGAAAGCAAGAGAATTTCAGAAAAACATCTACTTCTGCTTCACTGCTTCATTAAAGCCTTTGACTGTGTGGATTAAAATTTTTTAAAGAAATGGGAATACCAGGTAAACTTACCTGCCTCCTGAGAAATCTGTATGAAGGTCAAGAAGTAATAGTTAATACCGGACATGAAACAACGAAGTGGTTCAAAATTGGAAAAAGAGTATAACAAGGCTGTACATTGGCACCCTGTTACTTTAACTTATATGCAGAGTACATTATGTGAAATATCAGGCTGGATGAATCACAAATTGGAATCAACATTGCTGGGAGAAATATCTACAACCTCAAATATGCAGATGATACTACTCTAATGGCAGAAAGTAAAGAGGAACTAAAGAGGCCTCTTAATGAGGGTAAAAGAGGAGAGTGAAAAAACTGGCTTATACTCAACATTAAAAAAACTAAAATCATGGCATCTGATCCCATCACTTCATGGCAAATAGAAGGGGAAGAAGTGGAAGCAGTGACAGATTTAATTTTCCTGGTCTCCACAATCACTGCAGACAATGACTGCAACCATGAAATTAAAAGATGCTTGCTTCTTCCAAGGAAAGCTATGACAAACACAGACAACATATTTAAAAGCAGAGACATCATTTTGCTGACAAAGGTCCACGTAGTCAAAGCTATGGTTTTTCCAGCAGTTATATACGAATGTGAAAGTGGGTCTATAAGAAGGCTGAGCACCGAAGAATCGATGTTTTCTAATTGTGCTAGAGAAGATTCTTGGGAGTTCTTTGGACAGCAAGGAGATCAAACCAGTCAATCCTAAAGGAAATCAACCCTGAATACTCATTGGAAGGANAGGCTGAGCACCGAAGAATCGATGTTTTCTAATTGTGCTAGAGAAGATTCTTGGGAGTTCTTTGGACAGCAAGGAGATCAAACCAGTCAATCCTAAAGGAAATCAACCCTGAATACTCATTGGAAGGACTGGTGCTGAAGCTGAAGCTCCAATACTTTGGCCATCTGATGTGAAGAGCTGACTCATTGAAAAAGACTGTTACTGGGAAAGATTGAAAGCAAAAGGAGAAGGCAGAGGATGAGATGGTTAGATATATCTAGGACTCAATGGACCATGAGTTTGAGCAAACTCTGGGAGATAGTGGAGGACAGAGGAGTCTGGTGTGCTGCAGTCCATGGGGTTTTAAAGAGTGGGACAGAACTTAGTGACTGAACAACAGTTACAAGAGAAAACAGATTCCCACTGATTTTAACTTATAAAGTCCAAAATATCATAACTGAGTATGACTTTTTGTAATACAGGTCTATTAATGAGAAGAATGGAGTTTGTAAGGAGGGGGAAAAAAGGAAAATATTTCCCTTCATTTGAGGAGGGAGATATGTGGACTACAGGCTAGACATTTACAACTGGCCTCCTGTTTACATTTTCCGGGGCAGAAAAATTGTGGGCTTCAGGCCAAATACTTAAATCCAGTCTCTTGTTTGCATTTCCTGAGACAGGAGCTACGTGGGCTCCCGGGTTAGACATTTATAGTCAGCCTTCTGTTTGCACTTCAAAACAGAAATAACAACAGAAACAAGGTAAATAGCCAGGCATTGTCTCTGGAGGACACTTTATTTAAGATGGAGTAGGTACTTTAAAAAAAATACATTCATTTATTTATTCAGCTGGGCTGGGTCTTCATTGAGGCACTCAGGATCTTTAGATGCGGCATGCAAATTCTTAGTTGCATCACGTGGGGTCTAGTTCTCTGACCAGGAATCACACTGGGGTCCCCTGCATTGGCAGCCTGGAGTCTTAGCCACTGGACTTCCAGGGAAGTCCCCTGAAGACACTTTTAAGACAACAATCACGGCAAGAAGAGAGAGGGGCTAAACCTTGTCTGAGTAAAAGATCAAGAAGTCGTACATTTCCCATCCTTGGGACAAAGGAGACACTCCATTTACACAGAAAGCCTCCTTGGGGGTCAAAAATGAGGGACACCACCCCCAGAGTAGGTGATGCCAAAATCCCCCATAGGCCTCTGGGCTGGAATCCATCTTGGAAAAAAAATTGCTCGTGTATGTTGGGAAGGGTCCTAGAGCAAGGCAGGTGTGGAAAACAATACCAGATAATTGGCCAAGGGTAAACAAAGATCCGAAAGAACTGTCCTATATAAGTGACTTAACCAGCTCTTCACTGAGCGCCTCTTCATTACGGGGGACGCCCACACCCCTTCTGTCCTGCTGTGTCTCACTGCCTTGCTCTGTCCTAACTGCACAAATTGTCTGTGTGCTCTCCCACTTGTTATGCTGTGTCTTTAACGATGGACTTTGTTTTTACAGTCTTTGCCACCTTGAGAAATGCAGTTTTCATGGCGGGCAAAGGGCCAGGGGAACTTTGCTTCTATCCTCTAGCCCCCAGTGGACTAGCGGCTAGGAGTCCTGGTTTTTCATCCAGATTCAACTCTGGGCAGGGAACAAAGATCTCGATTCAAGCCACTGGTCACTGCTGCCTCTCCAAGATCACATTGAGATTCAAAGTGAGTATTTCCTATCGTCTGATTGATTGAAAATATCCTCCTGTAAAGACCACTCTGAGCGCAATGGCTGCGAAACCCAGACAGGGGGCTATATTTGCTGATCTGTGCTTTAAGTTGCCCTCGGAGGAAGACTCTGGTCTGCACTATTTTAGGGAGGCCCTGTTGGGACAGCATTACGGCTGTCCAGGGCTCTTGACCCTGGTGGTAGGAGAGAAGCCCATGCAGAAGCCTTATCTGGGGGCAGCAAGGATTCCTAGGGCCCGGGTCCCAGGGCAGAGCTGGCTTGCAGGTGAACGGGGAACACACCCCTACAGTTCAGAGCCACAGCCAAGACTGCACAGAATACTCAATTCTATTAACCTACCGTCTGTGACCTCAATAAAACTCTCAATAGTCAGCAAGAATAACCATGCATACAAAAAGAAATTCCTTTGCCCAGTAGTTGAAAATTGAAATGTACAAAGCACCTGAGCAGATACGCTTTTTAATGAATAAAATCATTTCCTTAATCTGCAGTTATCTTTCAGTCAATACTCACTTTCAGAGATGCAAAAAAGAATCTTGAAAATCTAAAAGAGCTTAGAATAAATCATAACAAACCAATCAAGAGTCAGCGTTCAACAAAAATGATTATGTCGAAATTTTAGCTTTTCCTCTCCCACTGAATCTTTTTCTCCTAATAACATTCCACAGTAACAGTCAATCACAAGAGAAATGTAATTCTATATAATGTTTTCAGGNCAAACCAATCAAGAGTCAGCGTTCAACAAAAATGATTATGTCGAAATTTTAGCTTTTCCTCTCCCACTGAATCTTTTTCTCCTAATAACATTCCACAGTAACAGTCAATCACAAGAGAAATGTAATTCTATATAATGTTTTCAGGTCTATACTGTTTGAAAAGCTTAGGCCACTAAGAAGAGCCATAAATGGATCTCATTGTCTGTTGGAACCCATCATTTCATCTCAATAATGGTTAAATAGAGAAATAACCGCGTCCATAAATGGCAGCTCCCTTGATGGACAAGCGGGGCGGCACAGTTTGGGTGGTAAACTTGATGCAAGTGCGCCACCTAGTGGATATTTCCAAAATATTCAATAAAATAAAAGTTGCATGCACTCCCTGTAGCCTGGTGGGCTGCAGTCCATGGGGTCGCCAAGAGTCGGACACGACCGAGCGACTTTACTTTCACTTTTCATTTTCATGCATTGGAGAAGGGAATGGCAACCCACTCCAGTGTTCTTGCCTGGATGGGGGAGCCTGATGGGCTGCCGTCTATGGGGTCGCACAGAGTCGGACACGACTGAAGCGACTTANTCCCCCCCCCGCCCCATCCCCAGCCTGTATTGAGATGAAGTCCTCATCTCCCCACCCCAAAGGGGCTTCTTCTTTCTGGGGTAACTGTGGGGGAGGGTCAGGGAGAGGATGGCGGCCCCCTGGCCTGGGAGTAAACTCTAGACAACAGCCCACACCCTCAAGGCTTCCTTGTGACCCCAAACCCAGCAGAGGACAAACACTGAGATTACTATGGTGCTGGAAGCAGTACAGGGCCGAGCAACCCGAAAGGAAAAGGGGCGATTAAGGGAAGGAGGGGGTCCAGGTGTCCGGTGCGTGGTACATCATGGGGCAGGCACCGGGCTGGGCAGGGAGAGGCCTCAGACTCCAGTCAGAGCACAGAGCAGACACTCATCTTGGCTTTCTAGACAACCAGCTCAAAGAACGGAGATGGGCTTCCCCATAATGGGAGGGTAGAGACTGGGGTGGGCGGGGGTGGCACAGCAGTGAGGTGCCCAAGACAGAAGACAAGCCTTTGCCAGCCTGAGATGCTGGCCCCTACTCCCAAATTTAGGGCCCAACAGAGGAAGCAGTTGAAGAGGGCTGAGAGTGTGAGCGCATGACCACCACCACCCTGGGGTGAGTGGGGCATCATGCCCACGCCCAGCCCCCGGCCCAGTCTGTGAAGGCCAGTCATGGGTCACCGTCCCTAGCTGCAGCTGCCAGGAGACCGGCCATTGCACTAATCATCCACAGCCCAAGACAAGCAGTCAGTGGCTGGAGAAGTGAAGACAGGCATACTCTATGTCCACATATACCTTCCGGCCATGGGGCTTCTCCAACTGGCAGGATTCCCCATACCCTCAAAGCCTCATCACTTGTTCCTAGGCAGGATCAACTGGAAGGTAGGCAGAGATGGCTTGCAGAGGGGTGATGCAATATGGAGAAACCCACCCGGCCCACGGGAGGAGAACAGCATCCTTCTCCACCTTTTAAGAGACAAAGCCTCCTGGAGGTCTCAGAGATTGATCAAGGGAATGCAAGCAATGTTTCCAAGCCTCAGCTGCTAAGTGTTCACCTTTCCCCTCTGAGGTGGGGGAAGACGGTCAGGCTGAGGACAAGTATGCCCCAGATCCAGGCCAGTGCTGTCCTCCAACAATCTGAAGCAAACTTGGCCTTGGGGTTCCGAAGGCAGGGTGAAGGGCGTCACAGCAGGACGGAGCCTGGTGAAAGGAACAGCAAGCAGAGCGACGACACGATGGTGGCAGCAGCGTGTGGACACAGGGTGTCAGCCTCAAATGACGCGACAGCGCGGGTATTTGGGCACGGCTCTCATCTGAGCCACTCCCAACTCTCTTGCCTACAGGCAGGAGGTGCTGTACATGCAACTCAGTCATGAGACAGATTCTAACCAATCCAGCCCAGGCACATCCAGAGAAGGTGCGAGCTCTTCAAGTTGACTCCACGGAGGAAAACAGGCATTTGGGTATTTCAGATTCCCACTCCACAATAAGGCAACTTTTAAAAAAATACTATTTCCAAGAACAAAACAAAAAAATCCCAAGAGTAGGGGAAAGACATCACTTTTTGTGGATTAGGTGGGGGTTTTCTGATGGTTTTTTTTTTTGGTCTTTTATGGTCGATTTTGTGGTTTTTTTATTTTTCCTTTTCATTTCCCCAAGGATGGAAAGGTCAGAGAAAAATAAAATAAATCATCTTTCAATAGTCTCTTCTGGTATGAGCAGCGTCTCTCTGGGCTGGAGTAAGGGGCATGGGGAGAGAGGGGGATGGAGAGAGGCTGAAACCTTCCCTCACCCCCACTTCTAGATCCTTTGGTTTCCTCCTCCCAGAAGATGGCAGAAGGGTGTGATGGGGCAGCAGGGAGAGAACATGGCGATGGCAAGCCCCAGATGATCAAGGGGCTGGTGCTTGTAGGGCCCAGGGACGCGGCCAGAGCCTTCTATCAAACAGTGCTGGGCAATGGGGCCCACAGGGCCTTTTCGTGGGCTGCATAGTTGGCTTGAGGGGGAGCAGGAGTGGCAGACTATTTTCTTGGGTTCCTNCTGGGAGTCCTTCTGGAGCTCCAGTCATATAAGAAAAATGGCCCTCTGTTTGGCTAAGCTGTTGACATCAGGTGTCTGTGGTCAAAGGTAATTAATTCTAACCAATTCTGGATCCTCCAAAAAGGTTAAAATGAGAAGAAACAAAGGGCTGTTCAGTTCTGGATGGGTCACAAAAGCTCTGTACAAGTAGGCTGTGATCCTGCTGAGTAGGGGAGTCTGGAAAATAGACCAGGAAACTCCAGGAGAAGCCAGGCAAGGACCTGGGAAAACGCAAGGGAGGCTAAATATTGGTAGGTGCCTGGAGGCGCCTGAAAATCAACGGTCTCTTTGTAGAGCAGGATCCTGCAGGTAACAAAAAGTGCGGTGACTTCTAGCTGTGCTATAAAAAGGGGTTGAAAGAAGGTTCTACACTCTTGCCAGGATCAGCTGCTTTCTGGTCCTCAACCTGTGGGGTTGATTTTGATTCGCAGGTGCTTGTCCAGGCCATGGCGGTGAAATCTCTTGTGTCACTTGCCTTCATTTCTCTGCCAGGACTCAGAGCTTCAGACATCATTTGCACGCAGCTGCTCATGGGTGTTTGGCTTGGCAGAGCCAATGGCCTGGTGTTGGAAGTGATGGGGGAGGGGAAGAGCTGTACTCCAGTGACCACGCTCCTCGAACAGCCCACCATCACTTGCTCACTTCTGTTACTTTTACTTTCCTTAATTAAAAAAAAATCTCCATAGTCAAGGAAAGGTGAGTAAAAAGGGATAAATAAATAAGTGTTAACTGGGAGAGTTTCTTTTTAAATTTTTTTTCAAACTTACTCAGAAGGATGCATTATCTGTTAGTAAGTAGTGTAAGTAATTATCTTTAGCGTGGAACTGGTATATTTTTGGCAATCCCACTGAAATGGTGTAAACAAGATCCCACNCTGGGAGAGTTTCTTTTTAAATTTTTTTTCAAACTTACTCAGAAGGATGCATTATCTGTTAGTAAGTAGTGTAAGTAATTATCTTTAGCGTGGAACTGGTATATTTTTGGCAATCCCACTGAAATGGTGTAAACAACATTTCCTGTGTCAAAAGCAGAGATCCAAGTCTGTTTTAGAATGGTCCTAATCTCCATCTATTATAATTTCCACCAATAACTTGTCTTTTTATATATGCTGGCATCTGTGTGAAAGACAGCATCCCACTTTGACCAAGTCTCCATCTGGTGACAGGCGGGGGAGCAGGAACGTAGACTGTCACTTTATGCAGATGGATTTCTATTAATACAAACAAGTGACCCTAAAAGAGAAATTGGCTAGCTCCAGCAGAACTTTAAGAAGATTGTTCTGAATTTCCTGAAAGCAGGTTATTTCTAAATACATGGTGTTGCCTTTTAAACACAGATCAGGCATTTCTGTCCTTCTCAGAGCTGGTTTCACAAAGTGGGCTTGCTGTTCTGAGCCCATTCGCTTGGGGCGGGAGTGGAAGGAAGTGACTGCAATAAAAGAGGTTTCTTATGGGAAGAGCCCTGAGTTTTGCTGTCCTCATTTCAGGACTCATCAGGTTATGAGTCCTGGAGAGAGTCAAGGAGGAAGGCAAGAGAACTGAGGGGAAGGGAAACGGTTTCACCCTTCGTGACTCCTGGCCACCCCTTGTTTGCCTGCCTTACCAAGAGAATATGTAGCTTTAAAATATACTCCAGTGCCTCCATCAGGTAAGTTCACATTCTGAACTTAACACAAGCAAACCTTTTCCAAGGGAGTCTGCTTTCGAGGATGGCTAGACAGGTTTTCTCTGGAGACTTCCTCTTCCTTTGTGAGCCATCCCAGGCCAGCAGTGGCAAGGAGGACACCAACTGGGCCCTGGAGAGATTCACCGGGATAACAAACCCTGGTTGTAGACAGCCCAATGGTTCATCACGAGAGACGGAGTCCTGCTATATCATCCATGCAACAAACACTATGACACGATTAAAAATAATATTTTTGGAAGAGTTTTTTTAAACTACCATTATTTCAGTCCCATTTCAGAGCATTTGCCCTATGTTTAGCCCTGCTATTACATCCTTTGTGTATTTCTTTAAATTTGTTCAGTTTTTAAAATATATATTCCCTCCTCTCCTGACCCTAAGCACTTATGTGTGTGACATCAGTTTGATGAGCTGCTGCTGCTGCTAAGTTGCTTCAGTCGTGTCCGACTCGGTGTGATCCCATAGACAGCAGCCCACCAGGCTCCGCTGTCCCTGGGGTTCTCCAGGTAAGAATACTGGAGTAGATTGCCATTTCCTTCTCCAATGCATGAAAGTGAAAAGTGAAAGGGAAGTTACTGAGTCGTGTCCAACTCTCAGCGACCCCATGGACTGTAGCCCACCAGGCTCCTCCATCCATGGGATTTTCCAGGCAAGAGTACTGGAGTGGGGTGCCATTGCCTTCTCCAAGTTGATGAGCTACTTATATTTTTTTAGTACACAATAACATAAATAGACAACTAAAATAAAAACTTTTGGGGGGCTTCCTTGGCAGTCCAGTGATTAAGACTCAATGCTTCCAATGCAGGGGGTGTGGGTTCGATCCCTGGTCAAGGAACTAAGACCTCACATTCCCTATGGCAAAAAAAAAGTTCACTCAAGTATCAGCTCAGATTGTCCTGAGCACCCCCAGTGGTCCTCTTCCCACCTTTTGGAGAAACCCTGCTTTATGAGAGTATTTGGTGTCCTTGGAGGAAAGGCTGTGCCATTACCTGAAAAACAGCAAATGCAGAATGCACTGCTTGATCAAAATCTTACGGAGATAATGTGTGTGTGTGTCTGTGTGAAAAATGCACATATGTACCCCAATATGGGAATAGCATTAGCTCTGTTAATATGTAATATGGTCTCTGATTGAGCTATGTTTTTTTTACAAGTGCCACCTATATGTAAAAGTGATGGTTAACTCATTGGCTCAATTTTAATAAGAACTTTATTGAGATATAATTCACATACTAGAAAATTCACACTTTTAAAATAAAAATTCAGTGTTTTTAGCATATTCACAAAGTTGTGTACCACCAGCAA
This sequence comes from Neotragus pygmaeus, assembly GCA_006410875.1. Taxonomy (NCBI): domain Eukaryota; kingdom Metazoa; phylum Chordata; class Mammalia; order Artiodactyla; family Bovidae; genus Neotragus; species Neotragus pygmaeus. The sequence continues at coordinate 311,252 of SJYV01026634.1, read as the reverse complement.
TATCTAGTGTTAGAACATTTTATCACCCGAAAAGAAACTCTGTACCCATTAGGAGTTATTACCCTATTGTCCGCTACATCCAGCCTCTGGCAATCATTAATCTACTTTCTGTTTCTATGGATTTGCATATTCTGCAAATTACATATAAATGGAATCACGCAATCATACAATACATGGCCTTTTGTGATTGGCTTCTTCCATTTAATGTAATGTTTTCAAGGTTCATCTGTGTTGGAGTATGTTTAGTATTTCGATCCTCTTTATTGTAGAATAGCATTCCCCTGCCTGGATATATCATGTTTTTATTTTTCTATTCATTATTTGGTAGGCAATTTTGCTATTTGTACTTTCTGGCTATTATAAATAATTCTGCTATGAATATTTATGTACAAGTTTTATGTGGACATATGTTTTAAATTTCCATGAGTCTCTCTCTATCCAGAAGTAGAATTGCTGAATTATATAATGATTCTATGTTAAACAGTTTAAGGAACTACCAAATTGTCTTCCAAAGTGGCTACACCATTTTATAATCCCAGGAACAGTGAATGAGGATTCCATTTTCTGCACATCTTTGCCAACATCTGTTACTGTCTGTCATTTTGATTTTAACTATCCTAATGGATGTGAAATAGTTATCTTATTGTGGTTTTGGTTATTACATGTTTCCCAGGTAATTAAGGATTTCAAGTTGATTTTCATGTGTTTGTTACCCATTTGTCTGTCTTCTCAGGATAAACATCTATTCGATCTTTTCCCTGTTTTACAATTGGAATGTTTGTCTTCTTCTTATTGAGCTGTAGGAGTTCTTTATATATTCTATATATGTCTCATCAGATATATGATTATAAATAGTTTCTTATTCTGTGAGTTGTCTTCTCATTTTCTTGACAGTGTCCTTTAAAGCACAAAAGTTTTAAATTTCATTAAGTCCAATTATATTTCCTTTTGTTGCTTGTGGTCTGGGTGTCATTTTTAAGAATCCGTTGTCTGATTGGGTCACAAATATTATGTGTGTTTTCTTCGAGGAGTTTTATAGTTTTAGCTCTTATATTTAGGTCAGTGATCTGTTTTGAGTTAATTTTATATTTTATTTGTGGAAAGGGTCCTGTTTCATTCCATTTCATTGATATCCAGATGTCCAAACATTGTTTGTTGAGAAGACTGTTCCATGCACATCGAATGGAACCAGAGTTCTTGGCACCCTTGTCGAAAACAAATTCATAAATTTGTCAAAAATGAGTCATAAATGTATGAATTTGGGGAATTCCCTGGTGGTCCAGTGGTTAGGACTCTCACTTCAACTGCAGAGGGCTTGGGTTTGATCCCTGGTTAGGGAATTAAGATCCTTCATGCCTGTTGCCTGACACAGACAAATAAAACAATAAATAAACATATTTAATCCTGTACTTTCAATTCTATTCCATTGATCTGTGTGTCCAGCTTTATGCCAGTACCTCAGTGTCTTGGTTATTATAGCTTTGTAGTAGAGTTTGAAATTGGGAAGTAAGAATCTTTTAACTTTGCTATTCTTTCTCAAGATTGTTTCCATTATTCAGGGTTCCTTAAATTCCCATATGAATTTTAGGATTAGCTTATCAGTTCTGCCCAACGAAAGGCAGTTGGGATTCTGGTACAGAGTGCATTGAACCTGTAGATCAATTTGGAGACTATTACTACCTTAATAATACTAAGTCCCCTGATCCATGATCATGAGATGTTTTTTCATTCAGTTAAATCTCTTTTAATTTCTTTCAACAAAGCTTTGTAGTTTTCAGTACATAAGTCTCACACTTTTTTTTGTTAAACTTACTCCGAAGTATTTTATTCTTTTGGTATTATTGTAAATGGATTCAGACTGAGTTTTACTTTCTTCTTTATCCTTTCCCCAAATTAAGAAATTTTTACAATAATATTCTTTATTATTGTCAATAATATTTTTATAGTCAGAAAGAATATGAAAGAACACAATTTCTGCCCCAGGAAAAATTGGGAAAACTAGATATGGACTTTGGAAGAATTTTTTTTGTTATATGAATTTGACTTATAATTTGATTCAAATAATTCATGAAGCCTCTAATGGAACTTAAGTTGATTTAATTCTTAACTGCATGTTTAACCTATTGTAAAGATGGAAAATGCACATTTATTACTCACAACATAACAAATTCTAAGCATTTTGTTTAATGAAAATAAAAGATGTTTTATTGGAAGTAAGATCAATAAACTCTATAACCTTGAGTCTATAAAGCAAGTTAAAGCACTTCATGGTCTTACAGAGTAGAGGGAATAGGAATGGGGATCTCAGTGTGAAGGGAAAAAACGTCTGTTGGCTTGCCAGATTTTGAATGTAGCTGGCCTGACAGAGTAGCTGAATCAGCCTCCCACACCCCAGCCTCACCCCAGGCTGTAACTTACCTTTCCCTTCAGTTCAGTTCAGGTGCCCAGTTGTGTCTGACTCTGCAACCCCATGGACTGCAGCACGCCAGGCTTCCCTGTCCATCACCAAATCCCTTTCCCTTGCAAGTTTATTATGTATGTACGTGCTCAGTCACTTCAGTTGTGTCCACCTCTTTGTGACCCCATGGACTGCAGCCCGCCGGGCTCCTCTGTCCATGGGCTTTTCCAGGCAGGAATACTATAGTGGGTTGCCATGCCCTCCCATGCCCTCCTCCAGGGGATCAAACCCATGTCTCCTGTGTCTCTTCCATTGCAAGCAGATTCTTTACCCACTGAGCTACCTGGGAAGCCCTGCAGGTTTGTTATATTCTAGTTTTAAATCAGATCCATCAGTTGTATCGCCAGGCCCCTTGGAGATCTCTACCAGAAACCTCAGCAAAAGATGTCAGTTTATGGCTTAAACCTGTCCTTTACAATGCTGTTTGTTTATTGACTTTAAATCAAACAGGGCTTGCTCACATTGGTGGTAGGACCCACTTGTTATTAGCCTTTAGCTGTTTTAGTGAATATAAGACTTACTTGGTCACTGTAGTAGCTGCAAAGAGTTGGGTCACTCATAACAGATCTAAAAGATCTTTCAGATCATTGAGATAGTCCCCTGGGTAAGGCTAAACCTCCACAGCTAAAATCATAGTTCCTGGCAAGAAAAATTACCGGCCAAAAATATCCTGCATGGAGAACAGAATTCAGCTTCAACAGTCACTCAGATAAGCTCTTAGAAACTATTTCTTGTACAATGTAAGACAGTCAGTCCTCACCTGAAGAGTATATACTATCACTCTAAATGCTCTGTGTTTGCCTTCCCAGCACCATCCAGTAGATGATGATGGCTTCCCAGCAGACCATGTCAAGAACTGAGAAAGAAATGTTTGAGAATTCACACTCAGAAGAGGCTCATAAATATGAGCATGTCACATATTTAAATTTGGAAACTAATCTCAGGTCCTCAGACACAGAGAACCAATAAAGAACACTTCATGATACGATTAGAAGCCTTTTAACAACTGCCAGCCTTTAAAGCAACAACTGGGTAAACTGAATCCCTTGTCCCCAAATCTAGACTTCTGAGGTCTTATGTACTAATGTCTCTACCCACTTCTTTCATTGGGAAAGCATTAAGAAGCTAGCTAGGTGGGGATTTCTCTGGTGATCCAATGCTTAGGAGTCCATCCTCCCAATGCAGGGGGCCTGGGTTCAATCCCTGGTGGGGGAACTAGATCCCGCATGCCACAACTAGGACTTGGCGCAGCCAAATGAATAAAAATAAATATTAAAAAAAAAAGAAGGTAGCTAGGAATGCAGTCAGCTCCCATAGTATCTTTAAGACAGAGATAAGGCCTGCTAATATAGCCCTCTTTATAAAAGACCCATAACTTTCTTTCCCAACAAGAAACTGAACAGAAATCTGCAGCCGTTCAGGGACTGAGACTCTGTACCCATCTCTGCTGCTGCTGCTGCTGCTAAGTTGCTTCGGTGATGTCCGACTCTGTGCGACCCCATAGACGGCAGCCCACCAGGCTCCCCCATCTCTGCACACATCCAAATAAGGCTTAGCTCACCTCCCAAGAAAGGAAATTGAATCAAGGAGGTCAGATGAGAAAGGTCAGGATCTTCTATATGCCTTCCTGAGGATGAGCAAAAAGATTTTACGCTCTTTGAGAGCAAACAGAATAAAAGGGTCAAGGTTTTAACCGTGGTTCTCCTCATGAGGCAGAATCTTATGTGATAATATTTCCATCAGTAGAAACTCTCAGGCAAATTGCTCTACTCACCTCTCCCTGGGAAGCTTAACCCTAACCCTCAGCCAATCTCTTTCTCAGCAGTCCCAGAACAATATCCTGCCCTGTATCTGCGTGACTTCTTAGCAAGACCTTCCCTCCAAAGATGGCCGGATAGACCCAAATCCTTCCTTTGACTGCTATGATTGGCCCTGATAGGCCTCACCAGCCATGGGTCAACAATACCAGAACCGTTTAAGGTCAAGTCCTTAAAGAGAAATATGGCCTTTCTTTCTGATACCTGGAAGTGTGTTCTGGTGACAGCTCATCTTTGTCTTGAAAGTGGGAAGGTAGAGGCAAACATTCTGATTTTAAAATGTATCTTTTAGATGCTAATATAGCCCATTTTCAGATTACCCCGTGTTCCAGAAAATCCTTCCTTATCTGACTCTTCAATTCCTCCTTGTGTTCTTCTCAAGCTTCAAGGCAGAGGAATTCTAGTGGGAGTAAAGGCTCTGGCTACATTGATCTTTGCTGACATTAGAGAGTCAGCTTGTGGAATATCAAGCGAATGTGATTCATTTTATTCAGATAGCAAGAATGTACACCTCCTAATTCTGGTCTGGCTTCCTGATGGGACCAGCTTGGTCTATCATCATATATCAATCCTACCTACTAATGGGCACACAGAGTCCTTTAATGTGTGGAATCACTCTGACAGTTTTCAGCACACATTAGCTTACTGAACACTTGTTGGAAAATTGAATGACAGGTTTGGCAATGGTTCTTTAAAATTTCATCTACAGAAAATAAGAAAAGTGGAGATTTATCCTCATTGGTCATTTCCCTAGGGATGTCTGCATGAGTCAATAAGGACTAAATGTATACCATGATGACTCACTGATGGCATATTGGGTGAGTTTGTCATGAAATTTGCTTATATTTTTAATCAAGAATGAATATACCCTTTAGTAATCTTCATTTTTTAGTTTTTCTCTGTTTTCAAGGTGGATATTTTAAGTTGTGTTGAACAACACTAGTTCCTTTCTTAAATTTACTCTGACCACAGTGGCATATGCTTATTAATAATTAAAAATGGTAGTTGAATGAATAAAAAGATAAATGAATCCATGGAACAAAAATGAATAATTTTAATTTATGGATATAGTATTGCTGCAAATGTCTAGAAACCAAATATATATTGACAGATTTAAAAGATAACAAGGACAAATGATAATATTGATTTTGTTATGTAATCAAATTGAAGGAATTTTTCATCTTGCTATGTCCAACAGTCTTATTGCAACAAAACAACACTAAAAATGAATGAATCTGATAATACATAAAACTTACAGATGTAGGATTATGAGATAGGAAGACTAATAATCACGAGATGATCAAAAGATTTACAGCAAGCTTTCAAGATATCTACTTCAATCAATCTAACAAAAAATTATAGATAAGCTGGAATTCGTCTTGACTGTCCTCTTTGAATAAGCAGTATATTTTAGTTTAATAGAGGCTTTTAATAAGGAAAGGGAAAAAATAGCAAAGTTAAAAAGAAAAACATCCTTTTACGAAATTGAATTTTGTAGACCTCCAAAGTATTATGTTTCACTATCAGGGCCAACAGTAAGTGGAGATAGAGTAGCTGCCTTTGGTGTAATCTCTGCTAGAAAAGGTTACCAGGAGGATCAGTCTTTCTTAACTTCATGAATTCTTTCTTCTCTCAACTTGAAATCTCCACAATCTCGTAATGTTTTGTAGATCCCGGTTTTGACTCTGGAAAAAATATCTGGTTTAAGCATCTGTTCCATAATCTAAAGCTGAGAAAGCTCCCAGGATTGTAGTAAAAATGGCTTTAGTTCTGTCTTAATTCAGTGGCCCCCAATTTTTGGAGTCTTTGACAGTTTCCATGAGTACTGTCACACTGATCTCTCTCACCCTCTGTTTTTTCTTTTATTGGAATTTTATTGAGATAATTGTAGGTTTGCATGCAGTATAAGAAGTGATAGAGATTTGTTGTACACTTGACCCAGTTTCCCCTAATGGTATCATTTAGTGAAACTAAAGTATAACATTCACAACCAGGACATTGATATTGATGCAATTCACTGATCATATTCAGATTGTGTGTGTGTGTCTAGTAAGTCCTATACTATTTTATTGGTGACCTCCAATTTTTGCCAAATTATTTGCCCTAATTTTCTCTTCAGATGTAGTTAATTTGGAGTATTTTCAAAGTGAAATCCACCCCACATTTAACCTAGAGTGTTCCACATCTGCCCCAAATTAGAGACTCATTGGTTTACTATTCATCTCTTCAGTGGCCGACATCAGCTTTCTTCTTAAGATTACAAAAGACAATTTTTCTTGGATTTAGATGAACATGAGTCATCTCTGGGTTAATCTGTTCCATTTGAGTATAGATTCCAGATTTTTCATGGTTTATTTGTTCATTCAAAAAATATTTACTGGTTGCTTGCTGAGTCCTTTAGAATAGTATCCTAGGAGCCTGGTGTACAGTGGGGAAACAACAAGCATGATCTCTGCTCTCAGAAGACTTAGGATCTACTAGACCGCCAGGCTTGTGCCAACAATAAACTGCCAGAATCAAGTAGGTAGAGATTAGCTGAAAGGGTGGTTACATTTTTTAAAAAGTTCAATGCAATCTCGTCACTTGCCTCAACAAATAGATGACCTTCATTTAGTCTCCATAGGAATCCATCTACCTTAAAAAAAAAAAAAAGGAGAAATATTACAAATAGAATACAAAGAAAAGCTATAATAAAATTCAACTTTTGTCATTCAGAGGGATTATGCAGCCAGGTATAAACCAAGGAATCCACACTACCATCTTGGAGTTTCCAAATTCTTCATCTTTCTCTTTAGTGTGGCATTGGCCAAGTTTGAAGGACCTAGTTCATAGATTTCTCCTAATTGTGGAGAAGGTATCACTTCCATCCTTTTCAGCTAGCCCAGAAGCTTTATGGTAGGGTGATACAATGGAAGGAACCTTGGAGGAAAAACCAAAAAGAAACAAAAAGAGTTGAATGTATACAATACACTCAAATTACAGTGTGAGTAAAATTTGCTATCAGGCTACCACACGTTTCCTAAACAAAAACTATAATCACTGAATTTATTAGACAGTCTCCACCATTCAAATAGACAACACCCTTAGCCTCAGGTTGACTTACTCAGAATCTCAGAATATATTTTGCAGTGAACTCTTTAGGGTCCCCCTTCTAAACTTCATTCTTCTACCAAGACTATGATTAAGTTATTTTATCATTGGAACTGCCAGATCATTCCACCTGCCCTTTCCCAGTCCCCAACTCTAATCCGTTCTTTGGGCAAGGATTTTGAACCAAATTGTTGTTCAAGTGCATGCACTAATTCAGAGGTTGTTTTTGTTTTTGTTTTGTTTTTTTTGAGTAAAGTCTGGCTTTGCACAGTTACCCTGTTATCAAGTGTGTACACCAGTAAGGTAGCAGTCCCCCCACCCCCCAATCTGGGCTAGCGTACAAGTCAGGATGCTAAATTTACACAACAGAATGTTGGCTTTGCTACCTGTACACCTGTTATCTAAAGCATATGGCTCTCTCTTTAATCAACAACACAAAACAGAGGCTCTTCAGGCGCTCCTAGGAGATTTCAGCCCTGCCTCTGATCCAGCCCTTGGCAAAAACGCACTTGAAACATCTGATATTTGACGGAGAATCTTTAAGGCATGCTAACTACACATTCCTTTAGGTACCTAAGTTAAAACATTTCCCTCTTACATGTAAATATTTCGAAAATAATGTATCTGGATGCTCTGAGCCTTGCACTGAAGTTGTCACTCTGTGATATGGATTAGAATGGAGGTAAACACATATTTACTTGTAGTTTATTTTGGCATCATCTGCAATTCTGTGTCTGATGAGCATATTTGAGAACAAAGATGAGGGTGCAGAAAGCTAGAGGGGACTATACCTCTCATAAATTGATGGAGTCACCATACAGCACTCACTCACCTATTTTTGAAACTGCTTTTGTCATGGGAAATAAAGTTCTGAATTATTCAGACCACTGTTATTATGAGATTTTTATATTAAATGTAGTGAGATAGAATTTTGACTAACAGCAGTCCTCAAGAAGCCCCTGGTGGCTCAGATGGTAAAGAGTGCCTGCAGTGCAGGAGACCAGGGTTCGATCTCTGTGTCTGGAAGATCCCCTGGAGAAGGAATTGGCAACCCACTCCAATATTTTTGCCTGGAGAATCCCATGGACAGAGGAGCCTAGCAGGCTACAGTCCATGGGGGTTGCAAAGAGTCAGACACGCTGAGCGACTTCACTTTCACTTTCTTTCAATCCTAATCATTGTCTTGCTCACTACTTCATTAAACAAATAATATTTATCACCCAAATTATGCTGGGCTAAATGTAGATTAAAAATGAATAAAATACAATCCTGCACTGAAAGAACAAAGTCAGTAAAAATATAATGCAAGCCACATGTAATTTTAAACTTTTTACTAGCCACACTTAACAAAAAGCCAAAGTAATAGGTAAAATAGTCTTTAATAATTCATTTCACTTAACCTAATATATCACAAATATTATCATTAACATTAAATTGAGGTAAAAGTATGCTAATGATATTAACCTCTCATCAGATACAGGATTCACAAAAATGGAAGAATCATTTCATAGGTTGACGGTCTTCTTTGCTTTGTGGATCCTTTTTAGTTCGATATAGTCCAACTTGTCTATTTTTTTGTTGTTGCCTGTGCTTTTCATGTTATATCTAGGAAATAATTGCCAAGACCAATGTCAAAAAGCTTTCTCTCTATTTTCTTCTGGGAGTTTTCAATCCTATATTTAAGTCTTTAATCCATTTTTAGTTGATTTTTATCTATGGTGTAAGATAAGGGTCCAGTTTCATTCTTTTGCATATGAATTTCATTTCCCCAACACCATTTGTTGAAGAGACTCTCTTTTCCCACATTCTATTCTTGGCATTTTTGTCAAAGGTCAGTTATATGTGAATTTACTTCCAGTCTTTCTATTACATTGGTCTGCATGTCTGTCTTAACAACATTAATCCCTGTGATCCTGTGCTGATCTCTTGTTGCCTTGATCTACAGTCTTCCTCTTTATTGGTTTCCTCTCTTGCTTGGGACACATCCTCCTGTTGCTTCATGAGGCAGGGTATGTGGAAAGCAGATTTTTGAAAGATCGAATGCCCCCAAATGTTTTTATTTTCTTCTGATACTTGATTAATAGTAGTTTTATTGCACAGAATTTTAGGTTGGATTCATTTTCCTCAAATATCACTTTGTTGTTTTAGAGCCACCTATTTTGCTTCTCAATAAACCAGATACAAATAATTTCTGAGTATTGGTCTTTGATCTTCTTTTTCCTGTAGCAGCCTGTACACTTACTCCTTATCCCAGGTTCTGAAATGTCACAATTATGTGAACCGACATGTTATTGTTGGTGGTGGTGGTGTTTAGTTACTAAGTTGTGTCCCACCCTTTTGCGACTCCACAGACTGTAGCCAGCCAGGCTCCTCTGTTCATGGGATTTCCCAGGCAAGAATACTGGAGTGAGTTGCCATTTCCTTCTCCAGAGGATATTCCCGACCCAGGGATTAAACCTATGTCTCCTGTACTGAAGGTGGATTCTTTATGGCTGAGCCACCAGGGAAGCCCTTTAGCCCTCAATGAGCCCCTTTAAATCTGTGAATACATATTTTTCTGTTCTTAAAATATTTTACTTAATGATATCCCTTTCACTCTTGTATTCTTGTCTCTCATCAGAACTGTGTTAATCTATTGATATTTGGGTCTCTAATTTTCTTATCTTATATTTTCCATATATATATGTCTTATTTTCATATTTTCTGAGTGAAATTCTCAAACTTATCTTCAAGTCTTCTACTGAATATTTTATTCCTATTATTACCTGTTATCATTTTCAAAAAAGCATATCGATTTAATTCCATAAACATTTGTTGCATATTTATTATATTAAGTTTACTGCATTTGGGAATGGTTTGCTGGGAGTTGTAAACAAATTTTTAAAAAGCTTTTAATATATAAACATTTATACAAATATCTATGAAATAAAAGCTACATTAATTTGAGTCAACAAATCTGAAAGTAGAGAAGGAGGAAATGCCATCAGTATTCTTCTCATTTCTAAACCAGAAGTGCAACTAATGAGATTATCAGCAAATCAATTAAAAGATATTACTAATGATCATAATAAGAAAGCTGACAAATTCTCAAGTTTGATTGACACTACTCAAGGTAAAACTTTGACTGACATCAATTCAGTCATTCTAATACATGCCTCAGAGCCCATGATAGATATAATGAGCATAAAGTTAAATTCTGGAGAAAATATATTCCATCCTGTTACAGAGTATTTTGAGATCAAATAATAGGGCTCTTTAACAAGTACATAGGATAACTAGTGGCAAACCTTACATGAAGAGATCACTTAATTGGTTTTCGTCCTGGTTAAAAAAAGAATCCTCTAACCAAGGTCACATATGGGATTATTCACCAGTCTTAAATCTAGTAATAAAATGGATAATGGGAAGGCAAGAAGGGATATTTCACAGTTTTGACTCAAAATGTCTGAGCAGCATTTGTAATGGAGCACCACAAAAGAGTTGCTATTTGATGCAAACAGCAGGGGACTCCAATCCACTTTCCCAGCACTATGGAAGCAAGACAGGGTTCTAGAAAAGGAAACTGGAAAACAGGGCTGCATTGCTCTGAGAAAACCCACTCAAGTGAAAGATGGCTTTTCTTTTCCCTGCCCCCAGCTTTATTGAGACGTAATTGATATACCATGGNCACATTCTATTCTTGGCATTTTTGTCAAAGGTCAGTTATATGTGAATTTACTTCCAGTCTTTCTATTACATTGGTCTGCATGTCTGTCTTAACAACATTAATCCCTGTGATCCTGTGCTGATCTCTTGTTGCCTTGATCTACAGTCTTCCTCTTTATTGGTTTCCTCTCTTGCTTGGGACACATCCTCCTGTTGCTTCATGAGGCAGGGTATGTGGAAAGCAGATTTTTGAAAGATCGAATGCCCCCAAATGTTTTTATTTTCTTCTGATACTTGATTAATAGTAGTTTTATTGCACAGAATTTTAGGTTGGATTCATTTTCCTCAAATATCACTTTGTTGTTTTAGAGCCACCTATTTTGCTTCTCAATAAACCAGATACAAATAATTTCTGAGTATTGGTCTTTGATCTTCTTTTTCCTGTAGCAGCCTGTACACTTACTCCTTATCCCAGGTTCTGAAATGTCACAATTATGTGAACCGACATGTTATTGTTGGTGGTGGTGGTGTTTAGTTACTAAGTTGTGTCCCACCCTTTTGCGACTCCACAGACTGTAGCCAGCCAGGCTCCTCTGTTCATGGGATTTCCCAGGCAAGAATACTGGAGTGAGTTGCCATTTCCTTCTCCAGAGGATATTCCCGACCCAGGGATTAAACCTATGTCTCCTGTACTGAAGGTGGATTCTTTATGGCTGAGCCACCAGGGAAGCCCTTTAGCCCTCAATGAGCCCCTTTAAATCTGTGAATACATATTTTTCTGTTCTTAAAATATTTTACTTAATGATATCCCTTTCACTCTTGTATTCTTGTCTCTCATCAGAACTGTGTTAATCTATTGATATTTGGGTCTCTAATTTTCTTATCTTATATTTTCCATATATATATGTCTTATTTTCATATTTTCTGAGTGAAATTCTCAAACTTATCTTCAAGTCTTCTACTGAATATTTTATTCCTATTATTACCTGTTATCATTTTCAAAAAAGCATATCGATTTAATTCCATAAACATTTGTTGCATATTTATTATATTAAGTTTACTGCATTTGGGAATGGTTTGCTGGGAGTTGTAAACAAATTTTTAAAAAGCTTTTAATATATAAACATTTATACAAATATCTATGAAATAAAAGCTACATTAATTTGAGTCAACAAATCTGAAAGTAGAGAAGGAGGAAATGCCATCAGTATTCTTCTCATTTCTAAACCAGAAGTGCAACTAATGAGATTATCAGCAAATCAATTAAAAGATATTACTAATGATCATAATAAGAAAGCTGACAAATTCTCAAGTTTGATTGACACTACTCAAGGTAAAACTTTGATTGACATCAATTCAGTCATTCTAATACATGCCTCAGAGCCCATGATAGATATAATGAGCATAAAGTTAAATTCTGGAGAAAATATATTCCATCCTGTTACAGAGTATTTTGAGATCAAATAATAGGGCTCTTTAACAAGTACATAGGATAACTAGTGGCAAACCTTACATGAAGAGATCACTTAATTGGTTTTCGTCCTGGTTAAAAAAAGAATCCTCTAACCAAGGTCACATATGGGATTATTCACCAGTCTTAAATCTAGTAATAAAATGGATAATGGGAAGGCAAGAAGGGATATTTCACAGTTTTGACTCAAAATGTCTGAGCAGCATTTGTAATGGAGCACCACAAAAGAGTTGCTATTTGATGCAAACAGCAGGGGACTCCAATCCACTTTCCCAGCACTATGGAAGCAAGACAGGGTTCTAGAAAAGGAAACTGGAAAACAGGGCTGCATTGCTCTGAGAAAACCCACTCAAGTGAAAGATGGCTTTTCTTTTCCCTGCCCCCAGCTTTATTGAGACGTAATTGATATACCATGGTGCAGTTTGAGTTGTACAACTTAGATGTTGCAAAATGCTTACCACCATAGCTCACACTTCAGTGTCACGTAATTACCATTTTGGTTTTGTAGTGAGAACACTTAAGATCTACACTCTTAGCAACTTTCAAGTATATAATACAGTATTACTAACTAAGGTCATCTTCCTGTACATAAGATCCCCAGAAGTTATTCATCTTATAACAGCATGTTTGTGCTCTCTGACATCTTCCCATTTCTCCCACCCCACCCCAGAGCCTGTAACCACCATTCTACTCTCTGGTTCTATAAGTTTGTCTCTTAAATCCCATATATAAGTTACATTATACAGTATTTGCCTTTCTCTGACTTATTTCACTTTGTGTAATGCCCTCAGGGTCCACCCTTGTCTCAAACAGCAGAATTTCTTTCCTTCTTATGGCTAAATAATATTCCGTTTTATATATAATGCTGCAATAAACATGGGACTGCAGATATTCTTCTCAGCTCTAATGTTTATTTCCTTTGGATATATGCCCAGAAGTCAGATTGTTGAATTATACAGTAGTTCTATTTTTAATCTTTTGAGGAAACTTAATACTGTATACCATTTTACATTCCCACCAGTAGCACATGTTTCTCCACATCCTTACCAGCACTTATCTGTTGTAGTTTTGATAATGGCCATTCTAATAGGTGTGAGTGATATTGCGGTTTTGATTTGCACTTCCCTGAATATTAGTGATGTTGAGGACTTCTCTATACCTGCTAGCCATCTGAATGTCTTCTGTGGGAAATATCTGTTCAGTTTCTCTGCCCAGTTTGAATCATATTGTTTGTTTGTTTGCTGTTGAGTCATGTGAGTTCTTTAAATACTTTGGATCTTAACCCCATATCAGATATATGATTTATACATTTTTTTCCCATTCTGTAGTTTGCCATTTCATTTTGTTGATTATTTCTTTTGCTGTGCAGAAGTTTTTGAGTTTGATATAGTCCCACTTATTAATTTTTGCTTTTGGTTCTTGTGCTTTTGGTGTCATATCCCCCAAAAATCATTGCTAAGACAAATGTCAAGGGGGTTTTGGCCAATGTTTTCTTTTAGAAGTTTTACAGTTTCAATTCTCACGTTAAGTCTTTCCAATATGTGTAGTTTTCCCCCATTCAACCAAGCAACTCTCTGACGCCAGCCTGGTGTCCTACAGTTCAACTCAATTCAATTCTAATGCTTCCTACCTGGAGATACTATGAGATCTCACGAGGTAAGGGGCTCAGTCCTACTAAAGTGTCCGTCTCTCACTTCAGATGCCAGTTACAAGTCCAGCTTGTCATCTGTGCTTCTGACCAATTGGTTGTACGTAAGAGGTTCCAACAAAACCCTCATTAGGTCTGCTAGAGTCACTCTCAGAACTCAGAGAAACATTTTACTTACAGGTTTCTGGTTTATTATAAAAGGATATAACTCATAAACAGCCAGATGGAAGAGATGCACAGAGAAAGTTGTACACTCAGACTCAGGCTCAGAGCTTCCATACCATCTCGGAGTGTCTGATACTCCCAGCACCTCCATGTGGAAGATCTCCAAATCCATCATTTGGGATTTTTAAGAAGGCTTCATTATAGAGGCATGACTGGTCATTGGTAACTGAACAGTCGCTAACCACACTCCCCTCCCGGAGGTCTGGAGCTAGGACTGAAGTTTCAGTTGTAAACATTTCCAACCATCTAACCATCTGGTTGGTTCCTCAGAAGAAGAATCCCATCTTAGGCTACCTTGGACTTTCCAAAAGTCACCTAATTAACATAATAGGAGATGCTATTGTGGTTTCATCACTTAAGAAATCCAACTCTGTACCAGGAATAGGTCAAAGGCTAAATATATATTTATTATAAATTACAATATCAAAGTCTTCAATCCATGTTGAGTTAATTTCTGTGAGTAGTGTTACATAGAGGTCTAATTTTATTCTTCTATACGTGGTTTTTCAGTTCTCCCAGCACCATTTATTGAAGAGATTGTCCTCTTCCTCCATTAAGTATTCTTGGCTTCTAAACAGCAACTTTTCATTTTCATACCTCAGAGTCCAGAAGGAAAAGCCAGCTGAAATTAGCAGATGAGGAGATTGTTTTGTCTGCTGATATCAGAGATGCACCCCCAAGAGAGGTGCTGGCATTTGACATAAAGGACAGGGAAACATGGTGTGCTGCAGTCCGTGGGGTGGCAAAGAGTTGGACACGACTTGGTGACTGAACAGCAATAACAAAGAAAGCCTAACTGTTCTGTGATTACAATTCTTATTTGGACTTCTCAGTTTCAAGGACCTCTCATCACTGGGCCTGAAGCTTGGGAGAACTTTGAGTAAGTGATATAGCAGTAGCTTTATTAAGCTAGTGTAATCATGATATATATAGCTCTGACTCAGTCAGGGAGTAAACAGGCAGTAGGCCAGTAGAATGAAGGCTGTTTCTACTTGCCTAGAAGAAAAGGATAAGCCACCCATTTCATTGACTTAACTGATTCAGATCTCTGTAAGGCTGATTCAGTTAGCTGTGTGGCAGTTGGCTGGTTGCATGCCATAAAAAATGAGCAGTTCGTGTGCTTAATAGATTTCTTCCTTCAAAACATGATCTTTGTATCTTAAGAGCCTAACACAGTGTCTGGCACAGCATGGCTGCTCCATAAATATTCGTTAGATGAATGAGCTCTAAGAAGTCTTAGACAAAGCAACTTAGTTCCATCCTCACTACCTGCTGTGCTAAAAATCTCCTTGGCTGATTCTATATGACACTTAGGAGACCTTTCTTGTTTTTTTTTTTTTTTTTTTTTTTTATATATTGCGTTTCATCAGTTNAATATTTATTCAACACTTACAGAGATGAACAATGTTTAGCACTCTGCAAATGACTCTTCCTTTCTTGTTTTTTTTTTTTTTTTTTTTTTTTTATATTGCGTTTCATCAGTTCCTGTTAGATTCAAAGAAAAGAAGTTGAAACAGTTCTTCAGCAAATATTTATGGAAACTTACCACGTTCAAGGCACTTGTTGGAAAACTAAAACTCTTAAGATAATCTTTTCCCTACAATAGCTTATAGCCCCAAAGAGAAGATATGCATGCACATATACATTCTCGGAACTACAGCTTTCTAAATGATAAATGCATCTGTATGCAGATATATGCCCCAAGCTTATGAAAGGGGTATAAAATAAGTCTCTCTTTGGTTTGATGCTTCATACTGGTTTTTTAGTTTTTAATGTTGATGCAGACACTTAAAAAAAAGTTGACCGCACCAAGTCATAGTTGTACCATGTGGGATCAAGTTCTCTGACCAGGGATGGAACCCATGCCCCCTGCATTGGAAGCATGAAGTCTTAACCACTGGACCACCAGGGAAGTCCCTGCATCATATTGTTTAATGCTGAGATCTAAAATGACTCTAAGCTCTCCATGGTTATAAATGACAATCTTTTCCCCCACAATTTCCCTTACTAAGTACTTCCAAAAAGTGTCTGGCATTTCTCATCTGGGTAGTCCCTATTTGTCCCTCCTCCTTTTCTCCACTTTTATCTGCCTGCTCTGAGTCCCAGGAGGCTGACCTCTCCCTATACTACTGACTCTATCACACAGGCTCCATAGTCCACTGGCTTATGGCTGGGTTGGGACAGTGGAATACACTTGCAGAAGATGGGGGTGCAGAGAGAAAGAATGGGGTGTGTATTCACTTCTCTTCTTCCCTGCCTGAGAGCTCTTCTAACAGCAGCTGCACCTCTCTCAACCACAGATCCTGTCTCAAGACTCATAACTCCAGCTCACGCAAGGCTCTGGGAGCAGCATTCATCCTTTGCCTCTGTCGTGGTTAATTTCATGTGTCAGCTGGATAGGGTTGATGGGGTTCCTGAATAAGTGGTTAAGTCTTATTTCTGAGTGTGCCGTGTGAGGTTGTTTCTGGAGAAGACTAACATTTAATCAGTCGGTTGAGTAAAACAGATGGCCCTGCCCACTATTGGCCTCATCCAGTCTGGTGACAGCCAGAATAAAAGTCTGAGTAAAAGAAAATGATTTCTTTCTGACTGTCCTTGGACTCACACTAAGGCTGGAACTTATGCCCTCGGCGCTCTGTCAGCTCTCCTGGATTCCAGCTTGCTAACTGCAGATCATGAAGCTTCTTAACCTTCATCACTGCATGAGCCAGTTCCTTATAATTCATGCATACACAACATATCCTTTTGGTTTTGTTTCTCTGGCTAATTTTTTTTCTCCTGACTACTATATCCCTTCAGATCTAGAGATGGCAACAGCTTCCTAGTGTTGTCAGACTCGGGGTACTTCGACATTGCTTGTTGGTGCGCTTAGCCCTGCCGTGTCTCTGCAAGGCCTTCTCAGGTGGTAGAGAGTCTGCTTGCTAATACAGGAGATGCGGGTTTGATCCCTGGTCAGGAAAGATCCCCTGGAGAAGGAAATGGCAACTCTCTCCAGTATTCTTGCCTGGGAAGTCTCAGGGACAGAGGAGCCTGGTGGGATACAAGTCACGGGGGTCACAAAGAGTTGGGTATGACTGAGTGACTGAACACACACACACACACCTCCTACCCCGGCAAATAATCCCTTCAATAAACTTTCTCAAAATCCTGGTTGAGTAGGCATCTGTTTACTGCCAGAAGCCTGACTAAGACAATCGCCTGAATGGCACATCTTCTCATTTACCCCCTGAGCTCAGTGGTACTTAAAGACCCCTCTCCAAAGCTGCTGGCCTCCAGACCCTCTCACCCACTGATCTAGGTTTGTTTGGCAATGACTATTTCCCTCACTCAACTGAAGACTTTGTGTCACCTAGGAAAGAAGAATTCAGATAGTTCATCTAATATAGTGGAAATCTCCAATATGGCAGAACTAGAGAAACATCTGACGTGTAAAGATTTTATTCTATTTAAATATAGAATGATAACAGATTACTCAGGGTTGCCTACTCTGTCTTAATCCTTCATTAAAATAAGGTGGTAAGATGCCAGTTACAAGTAACTGAAATAATCCTTTTCCTTTTTTACTGTGTCTTAGGTACATTACAGATCAAAGAGGCTTTGGTCTTTTGGTTTTATATTCCAGCCATTTTAAATACATTACTTATTGAAGACGACATGTTCTTTGCCCTAACAACTGGCTTTGATACTTTTGTCATAAGACTTTTCTTGTATCACAATTATTTATTTAAATATCCAGAGTAGTATACTTGTTCTCATAATAAGGCCTTTATATTATTTATCATTTTATCTCCAAAGTTACAATCTTTAGTACAGAAGGCACTCTAAGCATTTATTAAGTGAATGAAAGAATGAATAAATGACAATGAGCCTTGAAATGTAACTCACTTGTATGCTGAGAGCTATGAAGCTTGAGGAGCACAGAGTAATGCCATGGATTCCTGTCTCCTTACTATGAAGGGTGCTGCCTCTCTTTCCAGGCTCGTTGTCATCATTTAGTTGCTCAGTAGTGTCCAGCTCTTTTGTGATCTCATGGACTCTAACCCACAAGATCTTCTGTCCTTGAGATTTCCCAGGCAAAAATACTGGAGTGTGTTGGCCATTTCCTTCTCCAGGGGATCTTTCAGACCCAAGGATTAAATCTCAGTCTCCTGCATTGGCAAGTGGGGTCTTTACCACTTGAGTCACCAGGGAAGGCTGTCTTGCCAGGGTATTTCCTACCTATTAACGGTATGTTTGGAGAGGGCAATGGCACCCCACTCCAGTACTCTTGCCTGGAAAATCCCATGAGCAGAGGAGCCTGGTGGGCTGCANGTCTGAGTGAACTCTGGGAGTTGGTGATGGACAGGGAGGCCTGGCGTGCTGAGATTCATGGGGTCACAAAAAGTCAGACACGACTCAGTTACTGAACTGAACTAAACCTGACTCAGAGCACTTCATCATCATTACTACACAGTGTCTTTTGAAGGTGTTTATTCTTTTCAGATCTGTGTATAAAATCTAACTCTTCTGTCCCTTATCATCTGTCTTTCTTGAACAATTTATTTGAATTCTAAGCCTTAGTTTTCTCAACTGTAGAATGAGGATAATAATACCCACTTTAAATAGAGATTATCCAATGAAGTCTTGTTCATAAAAGCACCTAAGTTAGTGATTTGTATTTAGCGTACATGACAGCAATATTTTCTAGCCTGGGATATGCTAATTTAATAGTTTCTCTTCATTAATGTAGATTATTAGAAAACTGTGTTATAAAAATGAAACAAAACAGCCTGTGGTTATATCACCAAAGTTGACTTCCTTGTTGAGCCCATGATATCTGTGATAGAGTCATAATAATGGGAAAATTTAATGGCTACAGAGAACTTTCTATATATAAGCATTGCTTTAAATGCTTATATGTGTGTGTGTGTGTGTGAGTGTGTATAATTTAATTCTTTTACCAATATAGCCAATAAGAACCTAGTTAACAGAGATATTGAATAACTCAAACTGGGGTTGTCACACTCAGAGTTCTCACTTCTAACCATTGTACCACAGAGTCCTTGTGGGAAAAGCATCTGTCACATCTGATGGTCTTTCTGTCTACTCCAGTGAAGGTCCATCCAAGACTGACTGCTCACCAGGTACGAACCAGGTATCTATGAGCTATTTGATATCTTCACTTTTATAATCAGTGGAGAATACACATACACTCAAACAAGTATATATGTATTTGAGTGTGTATATAAGCTGATGGGGATTTTAATATCTATGTATGTATATAGAAATGACATTATATAAATATGATGAGCATTATATATAGAAGGATTTGTTGTTGCTGCTGTTGTCTAGTTGCTAAGTCATGTCTGACTCTTTGCGACTCAGTGGACTAGCCCACCAAGCTCTCTGTCCATGGAATTTCCCAGACACGAATACTGCAGTGGTTTGCCATACCCTCCTCCAGGGAATCTTCTCAACCCAAGGATCAAACCCACGTTTCTTATGTCTCCTGCATTGACAGGCAGGTTCTTTACCACTAGTGTCACATGGGAAGCTCATAGGCCCCTTAAAAAACTTATTCAGCTTCTATATTCTTCTTTTGGATGATACTTGATAGTGTCTTACTCTCTGATAGAAATACGAGAAAAACTTTTATTGCTCAGTTCTGAGCATTGAAAACACTTGCCTTATCCCCACAATTTTACTATATATATGTAACAAATTTCCTACATCTTCTCTTCATTCTTCTTTTCTCTCTTCCCGTTTTCACTAAAACACCTCATAATAAAGGACAAGGAGCCATTCATTTTTCAGTCTACCACTATAAATTCTTCCTAAGGTTGAACAAGTAGACCTCAGATTCTTCCTGTAACATGTTATTTTCACAGATAGACAGGAAGTCACATTTCTAACCTACCTGTGAAAGAAAGTGCCTGTGTGCAGGGGTGAGCAGGGGAGATGGTTTGGATAGAACAGGGCCCTAGGCAGAGAGAATATCCCAGTACAAAGACTGTGACACATAGACAAGTTGTAACTAAAGAGTTGCACCTTCTATTTAGTTTGAAATATTTCTATCGTATTCAGTAAAAAGGATGGCAGAAATAGAAGCCCATGTATTGGGTTGGCCAGAAGGTTTGTTTGGATTTTTCCTTACAATATTAGGGTTGCTGCTGCTGCTGCTAAGTCGCTTCAGTCGTGTCTGACTCTGTGCGACCCTATAAACGGCAGCCCACCAGGCTCCGCCAGCCCTGGGATTCTCCAGGCAAGAACACTGGAGTGGGTTGCCATTTCCTTCTCCAATGCATGAAAGTGAAAAGTGAAAGTGAAGTCACTCAGTCGTGCCAGACTCTTAGTGATCCCATGGACTGCAGCCTACCAGGCTCCTTCATCCATGGGATTTTCCAGGCAAGAGTACTGGAGTGGGTGGTCATTGCCTTCTCTGATATTAGGGTTAAGGTTAAGGAAAAAACTAAACGAAAGTTTTGGCCAATCCAATACTTTGTTAATTTACAAATCTGTAACTTAGGGTCATTCTTTCCCTCCCAGGAGAAGAACAAGTCAGGCTAGCATGAGGGCTAGAGGGTTGGCGTGGAGAAAGGGCTCTGAACAGTGGCTGAGCTTCCTTGAGGAGACTGACTCTTGCCTGGCTTACTCTTTGGGGAATTATGAGGGCAAGTTTAATCCTGCCCATTCATTGCCTTCAGNAGTGTTTTGTCAGAACACTTCACTATGACCTGTCCATTTGGGTGGCACTGCACAACGTATCTCATAGTTTCATTGAGTCACATGGGCCTGTTTAGCATGGCAAGTCTATGATCCATGAAGGAACACTAATCATTAGGGAAATGCAAATCATTCCCACAATTGTTATCACCTTACATCCATCAGAATGGTTATTGTCAAAAAGATAACATAAAACAAGTGTTAGCAAGAATGTGGAGGAAAGGGAACCCTAGTGTACTATTGAGGGGAATGCAAACTGGTGCAATATTTATTGAATACAGTGTTGAGACTACTCAAAAATTTAAAATAGAACTACCATGTGATCCAGCAGTTTCTATCCTGGGAATTTATTGAAAGAAAATAAAAACATTAATATCTTTTCTAAAGATATATGAAACCCTATGTTCATTGCCAAATCACTTACAATAACTAAGATAGATAAGGAAGTACCTAAGTGCCGATCAATAGATAAATTAATAAAGAAGGTGTGGTATGTATATACAATGGAATAATGCTCAGACATAAAAAAAAGAAATCTTGCATTTGCAGAATCATGGATAGGCTTAGAGGGTTTTATGCTCAGGGAAATTAGTCAGACAGAGACACAGGCTGCATGATTTCACTTTAATGTGGGATTTATAAAACAAAATGAAATGTCAATAACCTCAGATATGCAGAGGACATCACCCTTATAGAAGAAAGTGAAAAAGAAGAACTAAAGAGCCTCCCGATGCNGGGAAATTAGTCAGACAGAGACACAGGCTGCATTATTTCACTTTAATGTGGGATTTATAAAACAAAATGAAATGTCAATAACCTCAGATATGCAGAGGACATCACCCTTATAGAAGAAAGTGAAAAAGAAGAACTAAAGAGCCTCCCGATGCAAGTGAAAGAGGAGAGTGAAAAAGTAGGCTTAAAACTCAACATTCAGAAAACTAAGATCATGGCATCTGGTCACTTCATGGCAAATAGATGGGGAAACAACAGAAACAGTAACAGGCATTATTTGGGGGACTCCAAAGTCACTGAAGATGGTGACTGCAGGCATGAAATGAAAAAACACTTGCTCCTTGGAAGAAAAGCTATGACCAACCTAGACAAAATATTAAAAAGCAGAGACTTTTGCCAACAAAAGTCAGTCTAGTCAAAACTATGGTTTTTCCAGTAGTTATACATTGATGTGAGAGTCAGACTATAAAGAAAACTGAGTGCAAAATTGATGCCTTTGAAGTGTGGTGTTGTAGAAGACTCTTGAGAATCCCTTGGACAGCAAGGAGATCCAACCAGTCCATCCTAAAGGAAATCAGTCCTGAATATTCATTGGAAGGACTGATGCTGAAGCTGAAGCTCCAATACTTTGGCTACCTGATGCGAAGAGGTGACTCATTGGAAAAGACCCTGATGCTGGGAAAGATTAAAGGGAGGAAGAGAAAGGGACCAGAGAGGATGAGATGGTTGGATGGTATCACCGACTCAATGGACATGAGTTTGGGTAAACTCCGGGAGTTGGTGATGGATAGGGAGGCCTGGTGTGCTGTGGTCCATGGGGTCGCAAAGAGTCGGACACGACTGAGAAACTGAACTGAACTGAGCTGAAGTACTGAGAATGTAATGAACAACATGATAAAATAATTAAAACTGCTGAAGCATGTATGAAACTTATTTGAGGAAATCTTAAGACTTCTCACCACAAGGAAAAAAAAATTGCTGTTTCTTTAATTTTGTACCTATATGAGATGATGTATATTTAGTAAACAATGCGATAATCATTCCATGATACATGTAAGTGAAATAATTACACTGTACACTTTAAACTTATACAATGCTCTAACCAAGTATAAACTGGAATAAAAAAGTAAATAAAAGTTTGAACTTTATAGAATTTTCTGTTATAAAATCATAATTTTTCTTCTCTTTCTTTTCTCTGTCTTCTTTCAGTTGACATAATTATTTTGAGATATATCAATTGTTGCCTGTCAATATTTCATTATGTGGATGATTTATAATTTTTATCTACTTCCTTTTTTGGGACATTTAATTGTCTCTAGTATTTTGGCTATTACTATTGAAGTTTCCATGAATATTTGTGTAGATAAAAAGATCGAGCAAATGATACAAATAGACATTTCTCTAGTGGTAATATACTCATAGCTCAGTCAGCAAAGAATCTGCCTGCAATGCAGGAGACGCAGGTTCTATTCTTAGGTTGGGGAGATCCCTTGGAGAAGGAAATAACAACCGACTCAAGTATTCTTGCCTGGAGAATCCCATGGACAAAGGAGACTGGCAGGGTACAGTCCATGGTGTTGCAAGAGTTGGATACGACTGAGTGACTAAACCACCAACAAGCACATAAAAAATGGGTAGTTTCATTCTGTCCAGTTTAGTTGCTCAGTCATGTATGACTCTTTGGGACCCCATGAATTGCAGCACACCAGGCCTCCCTGTCCATCACCAACTCCCAGAGTTTACCCAAACTCATGTCCATCAAGTCGGTGATGCCATCCAGCCACCTCATCGTCTGTCGTTTCCTTCTTCTCCTGCCTCCAATCCTTCCCAGCAACAGTTTCTTTTCCAATGAGTCAACATTTTGCATGAGGTGGCCAAACTATTGGAGTTTCAGCTTTAGTATCAGTCCTTCCAAAGAACACCCAGGACTGATCTCCTTTAGAATGGACTGGTTGGATCTCCTTGCAGTTCAAGGGACTCTCAAGAGTCTTCAACAACACAATTCAAAAGCATCAATTCTTCAGTGCTCAGCTTTCTTCACAGTCCAAATTTCACATCCATACATGACCACTGGAAAAACCATAGCCTTGACTAGGCGGAGCTTTGTTGGCAAAGTAATGTCTCTGCTTTTGAATATGCTATCTAGGTTGGTCACAACTTTCTTTCCAAGAAGCAAGCATCTTTTAATTTCATGGCTGCAATCACCGTCTGCAGTGATTTTGGAGCCCCCCCAAAATAAATTTTGACATTGTTTCCACTGTTTCCTCATCTATTTCCCATGGAGTCATGGGCTGGATGCCATGATCTTTGTTTTCTGAATGTTGAGCTTTAAGCCAACTTTTTCACTCTCCTCTTTCACTTTCATCAAGAGGCTTTTTACCTTTGCATTGTTTTTCTTAAGGAGGACTACAAAAGCTTCAGGTTTCATACAACTTGCATCCACTCCTGCTCTTGGAGCTGATATTTTATTGCGAGGAGACAGACAATAAACTAATACAGCATGATCAAGAAGTGGCANGTTTTCTGAATGTTGAGCTTTAAGCCAACTTTTTCACTCTCCTCTTTCAGTTTTATCAAGAGGCTTTTTACCTTTGCTTTGTTTTTCTTAAGGAGGACTACAAAAGCTTCAGGTTTCATACAACTTGCATCCACTCCTGCTCTTGGAGCTGATATTTTATTGCGAGGAGACAGACAATAAACTAATACAGCATGATCAAGAAGTGGCAAAGCTACAAGGAGAGATAAAGTAGGGTTAGAGAATAGAATATGATATTTTAGGTAGGTTGGTCAAAAAAGACACGTGAAAAAAAGCTCCACTGAACTAAGACTTAACTTGGAATTTCACCAGTTTTCCTCAATGTTCCTTTTGAGGGAGGGGATGCTGTGTTGGATCTTAATTGCTACTGGCAGATTTTCTCCAGTTGCAGAGAATGCAAGCTACTCTCTACTTTCGCTGCCCGAACTTCTCATAGTACTGGCTTCTCTTGTTGCAGAGCATAGGCTTCAGGGCACGTGGGCTCCGGTAGTTGCAGTGAGTGGGCTCAGCAGCTGTGGTGCATGGCCCTAGTTGCCCCAAGGCACGTGGAATCTTCCTGTCCTTTGCACTGGCAGAAGGATCCTTAACTGCTGGACCCACAGGTCTCCCTCTTATTGGTTTTAAGAATTCCAGTCTCTTCCCTTTATTACTCCTTCCCTTCCTGTAGGTGCTACCTCCGTGACACCTTACACCTTACGGGTTTGTTTTTTTTTAAACATTTCACTTTATAACTAGAGTTAATATTTCTTTATATTAGATTCTCTTTAATCAAATAACTAGTGTGGTTTCTGTCTCCTAACTGGACTCTGATTGATATAGAAATTGTTACTCATAATGGTTCCAAAAGATGGGATTTGGGGATTGGTTTGATTTTGTCCTTGGGTTTCAATGTAGTGGCTGAGCTCCTTGCTAATGGGAAATGGGTGCCAGTAACCCATGCCATGCAGAAGTAGCACGATTGATTAAATAATCACCTGTAGTTAATTGTGAGCATGTGCCTGCTGTACTTGCCTGTTACAGCAGTGATTGTGACCATGAAGACTGCAGTGTGGAGCAGTTCTTCTGAGTAGACTTAAACACAGGAAGAAGTATCAGACTTGGTTCCTTATACTCCTTATATTCTCTGTTAAAGTCGCATGAGAGAGCTAGAGAGATTCTATGGCAGCCCTAAGAGAATGTCTCATTTCTCATAGTCACAGGGCTGGTATTGCTAAAAGTGAGTAAATATTTAGTTGTCAAGTTTACAGAATTTACAGTATTTGAATTTATAGCTTTGCTGTGTCTCCCATGAAGAAGCTAGGAAAAATGATAGGGAAGCAAAGGGACAATAAATCTTGAAGTAAGGATAAATCTGGCCAGATTTAAAACAAGATTAGACTTTTGAATTCCCAGGTCATACTCTTTCTAACAGTAAAAGAAGCTTGTCCTCCTGTGCCTGAGGATATTATTAATAGCGTTTCCTTGCTTCAAAACTATCTAATATCTCTATTACTAGGGTCAGATACCATTATGCTCCAGGGGTACAAGTACAAAGTCTGACCCAGGAGGAAGCAGTTTATAAACCAAAAATTTGCAAGAATTTCATAATTTTTATCAATGTAAACCTGGAGAATATGCAATGAGTTTTAAGGAAGATGAGCTATAGTACTGGTTTGAGCTAAACGTACTGACGTGAGTGCTCTTACCTAAGGTTCTAGATTTAATGTTTTAGCTCATAAAGGTGGGAGTAGTCTAAAAATGTGTTAGCTGACAGAAAACTGGGCTCAAAAGTGGCCTGTGTTTAATGAGACTGAGAGGCCAGAACTTCCCCCATTATAATGTAGAGGAAGGAATTCCAAGGTTTGGGGAGATAGGAATATTGGAGTGCCTTTATCATGAATGATCTACATACCCATCTCTCCACTGTATCTTGAGAGGATCCAGAGGACATGCCCATCGTCAGCATGCTGAAAAACATATTTGTGTGTAGACTACAAATGTCCTTGAGAAGTTCTGTTATGGCTGTTCTCCGTAAACCAGGCATAATGGTGAGGACTTTCACTCTGGAGGTGGGCTCGCTGTTTATGATGATAGAGATCCTGGAGTATCTGAGACAAGCAGTGGTTTCTAACCACCAAAGGTGAGTGGTGGTTATTTACCATAAAAGGAAAGAAATAAGACAGTGGTAACCACAATGTTTTAATCCCCAGGAATCTTTGGGAGTGGTTGATTGATTACAACATCCCTAAGAAAGCTAATAGCACGGCAGTCTACTAAAATAGTGCTTAACCTATATAACAGAAGAAAACAGACTGACAACAAAAAAATCCAACTTGAGGACTTCTCTGGTGGTCCAGTGGCTAGGAATTGACCTGCCAGTGCAGCGGACATGGGTTTGATCCTGGATCCAGGAAGATTCTGAATACCTTGGAGCAATTGGGCCTGAGAGTCACAGCTACTGAAGCCCGCATGCCTGAACCGCTGCTCCACAACAAGATAAATCTGCGCATCGCAGTTAAGACCCAATGAAGCTAAAAATAATAAATAATAAAACTTAAAAATCTAATAGGTTTCTGAAATGGAGTTTCTCACTCAGTTTTTAGACATAAGCCAATTTATACAGCCAGAACTCTTGCACTGAAGGGGTAATCAAGTTTCCTTCCTGTACCATGAGACAGGGATACACTCTATTGTTGTTGTTGTTTAATCACTAAATTGTGTCTGACTCTTTGCAACCTCATGGACTGCACCCAGGTTTCCCCGTCCTCCACTGTCTCCCAGAGTTTGCTCAAGTTCATGTCCACTGAGTCAGTGATGTTACCTAACCATGTTATCCTCTGCTGCCCTCTTCTCCTTTTGCCGTCAGTCTTTCTCAGCACTGAATACAATGTATAACTTCCTCCAAATCTTCCTCAAAGGGCCGGCAGTCATTGATGAGAGTGACTAGGTATTGAGGAAAAGGAAATATCCAGACCTTTTGGGGATTATGGAACACTGGTTCATTTCAGTCGCTCAGTCGTGTCCGACTCTTTGCAACCCCATGAACTGCAGCATGCCAGGCCTCCCTGTCCATCACCATCTCCTGGAGTTCACGCAGACTCATGTCCATCGAGTATGCCATCCAGCCATCTCATCCTCAGTCATCCCCTTCTCCTTCTGCCGCCCTCAATCCCTCCCAGCATCAGAGCCTTTTCCAATGAGTCAACTCTTTGCATGAGGTGGCCAAAGTACTGGAGTTTCAGCTTTAGCATCATTCCTTCCAAAGAAATC
>SJYV01026634.1:244316-283551 GCA_006410875.1 Neotragus pygmaeus | reverse complement strand
TTGTTTCCTTAATTTCTTTTTCTACTTTCTCATTAATAGTGTATAGGAATGCAAGGGATTTCTGAGTGTTGATTTTATATCCTGCAACTTTACTATATTCATTGATTAGCTCTAGTAGTTTTCTGGTGGAGTCTTTAGGATTTTCTATGTAGAGGATCATGTCATCTGCAAACAGTGAGAGTTTTACTTTTTCTTTTCCAATTTGGATTCCTTTTATTTCTTTGTCTGCTCTGATTGCTGTGGCCAAAACTTCCAGAACTATATTGAATAGTATCAGTGAGAGTGGGCACCCTTGTCTTGTTCCTGACTTTAGGGGAAATGCTTTCAATTGTTCACCATTGAGGATAATGTTTGCTGTGGGTTTCTAATATATAGCTTTTATTATGTTTAGGTATGATCCTTCTATTCCTGCTTTCTGGAGAGTTTTTATCATAAATGGACGTTCAATTTTGTCAAAGGCCTTCTCTGCATCTATTGAGATAAATCAACTCTGCATTCAGATGCTTATATCTTTCCTTTTGTCCTTTGTTTTCTCTTCTCTTCTTTTCACAGCTATTTGTAATGCCTCCCCAGACAGCTATTTTACTTTTCTGCATTTCTTTTCCATGGGGATAGTCTTGATCCCGGTCTCCTGTACAACATCATGAACCTCATTCCATAGTTCACCAGGCACTCTGTCTATGAGATCTAGTCCCTTAAATCTATTTCTCACTTTCACTGTATAGTCATAAGGGATTTGATTTAGGTCATACCTGAATGGTCTAGTGGTTTTCCCTACTTTCTTCAATTTAAGTCTGAATTTGGTAATAAGGGGCTCATGATCTGAGCCACACTCAGCCTCTGGTTTTGTTTTTGCTGACTGTCTAGAGCTTCTCCATCTTTGGCTGCAAAGAATATAATCAATCTGATTTCGATGTTGACCGTCTGGTGATGTCCATGTGTAGAGTCTTCTCTCATGTTGTTGTAAGAGGGTGATTGCTATGACCAGTGCATTCTCTTGGCAAAACTCTATTAGCCTTTGCCCGGCTTCATTCCATATTCCAAGGCCAAATTTGCCTGTTACCCCAAGTGTTTCTCGACTTCCTTCTTTTGAATTGCAGTCCCCTATAATGAAATGGACATCTTTTTTGGGTGTTAGTTCTAAAAGATCTTGGATATTAGTTCTAAAAAGTTTTTTTTTTGTATTCTAAAATGTCTAATTGCTTTATTAGACATCTCAGAATGCAAATCAAAGTCACAATGATCTACTCACATGTACTATGATGAGTAGAATAAGAGAGGTAGATAATAATGAGTGATGGTGATGATATGGTGAAATTAGAACACTTATTCCATGCTTGTAGGAATGAAAATGCCATTTTGGAAAACAGTATAGCAGTCCTCAAATGCTTAAGTATAGAGTTACCATATGGCACACCAATTTCATCCTTAGGTATACCTTACCTCCAAATGGCACATATGTCTAGAAAATCTTGTAAATTAATCTTTATGGCAACATTACTCATAATAGTTAAAAGATAGACACAACTCAAATGTCCATCCACTGACAAATAGGAAAAGAAAATATGGTGTATCAATGTAATGAAATATTATTCAGCTAAAAAATGAATGACATACTGATGCATACCATATGAATGAACCTTTGAGCTCGTGTAAAACTGTGGTGGATTCATGTTGATGTATGGCAAAGCCAATAGAGTATTGTAAAGTAAAATAAAGTAAAAAAAAT
Organism: Neotragus pygmaeus; assembly: GCA_006410875.1. Taxonomy (NCBI): domain Eukaryota; kingdom Metazoa; phylum Chordata; class Mammalia; order Artiodactyla; family Bovidae; genus Neotragus; species Neotragus pygmaeus. The sequence goes on along the minus strand of SJYV01026634.1, from coordinate 281,822 downwards.
GCTATTAAAAAAAAAGAAAACATGCTAAATGAAAGAAGTCTGTGATAAGAGACTATGTATTATATGATTCTATTCATAAAAATGTCTTGAAGTGGTAATTCTATAACAGCAGACAGTAGATTAGAGGTTGTTTAAGGTTGGAGGTAGAGAGGGGTCATTTAAGGTGATAGCTAAAAGGATATAACGTTTAATGAAAATGTTCTAAAACTGACTCAGTGTTGATTGCACTTATCCGTGAATATATTAAAAAACCACTGAATATCCAGAGAGATGATGTGGGGAGGGTGGTGGGAGGGGGGTTCAGGGTTGGGAACTCACGTACNTGATAGCTAAAAGGATATAACGTTTAATGAAAATGTTCTAAAACTGACTCAGTGTTGATTGCACTTATCCGTGAATATATTAAAAAACCACTGAATATCCAGAGAGATGATGTGGGGAGGGTGGTGGGAGGGGGGTTCAGGGTTGGGAACTCACGTACACCTGTGGTGGGTTCATGTCAATGTATGGTAAAACCAATACAGTATTGTAAAGTAAAAAAATAAAAAAATAAGCACTCTAAATGGGTGAATTCTATGGCATTTGAATTATAAATCAATAAAGGAGTTTAAAAATGATGGAAAGTCCAGAAAGTTTCAAGTTATTTACCCTGGCTGTACCATGAGATTGGTGCAAAGGCTATGGCTGGAGAGAGAGAAGCTGAGGGGTTTGGACAGTGTTCCAAAGTCAGCAGGGAAGCAGGATGATTTTGAATTCCAGACTGTTGGCCTAAGCAGATTTCAGGGAGGATAGGGGGAGAAGTGGCAACCCACTCCAGTATTCTTGCCTGGAGAATTCCATGGACAAAGGAGCCTTGTGGGCTACAGTCCANGCAGGGAAGCAGGATGATTTTGAATTCCAGACTGTTGGCCTAAGCAGATTTCAGGGAGGATAGGGGGAGAAGTGGCAACCCACTCCAGTATTCTTGCCTGGAGAATTCCATGGACAAAGGAGCCTTGTGGGCTACAGTCCATAGGGTTTCAAAGAATCACACATGTCTGAAGCACCTTTGCATTCAGGGATAGAAATGGCAGGGTGATCTGCTTTTCTCTAGTCAACTGTGTTTCCACAACTACAAAAATGTTTTTGCCTTAATATCAACCGTTTTTTTCCCCCAACCCCTACTCAACTAAACTGATGATGGCATTGTTCTTTTCATCTCACAATTTCATCTTCTTCACTGATTCTCCTACATACTAACTCCTACAAGTAGCATTAGCCAACTGATTAACTTTTCTTAGAGAAAAAAATAAATAATTATTTTGTGCCTCAGGGTGGTGCCTGGTGTACACTCATCACATTCTTAGAAGTCCAAGGGAAACTTGCATGCAAACAAACTGGCCCAGCATAGAAAGATGGTTGCTGTGATGGAGGAAGGGGTAGCAAAATAAAGACAGTAGTTATATATGCCCCTCAGGAAGGCAACACAAGGGAGGTAACCTCAGGAGAGTCTTAAATTTGCTAAGTAGAAAAGGTGTGTGTGTGTGTGTGTGTGTGTGTGTGTGTGTGTGTGTGTNACGTTGAATGAAGAGAATTCATTGACTGTCTGGATCACTTTATTTTATTTTCTGTGTATATATATACACAATTTCCGTGCAATTGCTTTACAATGTGTTCTTGTACAAAAACATGAATCAGCTATAAGTATACTGGGTCATTTTAAACAGAATAAAATATTAGAACATTAATTAATGGGCAGGTCTACATTTGCTTTTCTAGAAGAGGAAGATTAAAGTGTAAGTTTGTCAATTAGGAAATGCTGGTATGACAGATAGTGATAATTACTTGCTTCTTGCTTTTCACTAGAGATAGAGGTTAAGAATTATAAGAGACCTATTTAATATGCAAAGATTTAGGATGTGTGTTTTCAGGAAAGAAGATCTAAGGAATAGAAATGCATTCTGTTGTTTCTGAGGGGAAAAGAAAATGCGTGTTCAGTCGTGTCCTCCTCTTTGTGATCCCATGCACTCTAGCCGGCCAGGCTCCTCTGCCCGTGAAATTGTCCAGGCAAGAATACTGGAATACTGGAGCAGTTTGCCATTTTTTATTCCAGGGGATCTCCCCAACTCAGGGATCAAAANTTCAGTCGTGTCCTCCTCTTTGTGATCCCATGCACTCTAGCCGGCCAGGCTCCTCTGCCCGTGAAATTGTCCAGGCAAGAATACTGGAATACTGGAGCAGTTTGCCATTTTTTATTCCAGGGGATCTCCCCAACTCAGGGATCAAAACTATGTCTCTTGCACCTCCTGCACTGGCAGATGAATTCTTTACCGCTGTGCCAAGTGAGGGACAGAAAATTATGGATACAGAAAGTTATGGAAGGTTTCTTGAGGAACACAGTGTTTTGTACATGGTCATGATTGGCTAAGATAAGATTGAACTTAATTAAGAAAATGAATTTTAAAGGTAAAGTGGTACAAAACTTGAATTTAATTCTCTAAGGGAACAAAGTTCTTTAAATATTGAATTGCTTTTTAATAATTGTGAGTTTCTTTAAGTGATCTGTATTCGTCATTGTGATCTTTTTTTATCACTGGTTAAAACTTTTTGATATTTTTAACAAACTTTCCAAAGATCAAATTCTAAATGAAGTTCATTTGACCTCTAGCTAATTTTTGAGGTTTTCCAAAGGGTCCCTGGAGCACCTCAAATCATTTGTTCTCTCTTCATCTCAGAGAGAGGAATATTAAACTAACTAGGATTATTTGGTATGTTAAATCATGTGAGAGGCATTGTCAAATAAGCAGTGATAACATATCTTATATTATATGGGTAAATATTATTACTATACACATTCTAGAAATTATATGGAACTCCTAAAATTCTGATATATCCTGGTAAATGGTATCAGTCATAATTTTGGTAATTAAATTGCATGTTACGGAAATAACCAGTTTTCTTTTGAACTACATTGTAGTCCCTGTTTTTTGATGTCAAAGCAAAAAGCCCCCCTTTAATAGTTTTATAGTGGTTTCTCTCAGTTTATTGGCCTATTGTGCCGTGGGCAATGCAAGTTTGGTCTCAGTAACAGTTGTGCTTTCTCTGTTTTGAGTGGCAAGTCAGATGCTCCTTTTCCCAAGATGTAGCAGACTTATAGGGGAAATATTCCATCCTTCCTGCCCTCATGTTTCTTCATAGAGAACCATTCACCCCTCCTAATAAAGTCCAGTCATTTGGACCCCACTGAGCAGCAGTGGACCCCATGTCTTGCTTCTTCCACTCCTTGTCACAATTGAATAAAATCGGATTAGACATCAACCCAAGCTAAGCAAATCAGATGCTCTCTCCAAGAAATTAGAAATTGGAATTCAAAATACTAGGTAGACTATACTGTTTAAACTCTCAGATGAGATAAAGCTGGGACTGGCCATTTGTGTTTTAGCTGGTGTTATAGGTACTCAGAAAGTCGATCTGGGGGTGAGCGTACAAAGAAACAAGAGTCTCAAAGAGAGTAGCCTTGAGTCCTGGCATTCCAGCTCCTTGTTCCCTCTCTTAGGCTTAGAAGTTTCATCTTTCCAAAAGATATCCTTTTAAGCTGAAACTAGATGGGGTGAGTCTACAGCCACTTAGTTCCTAAAATTAGTTTCTACTTGGTTACAGGGACTATCTCCCTGTAGACAATAATGGAGTATAACAGTAAAGTAAAACCCATCCATAAAATTTATCACTAAACTCCAGAAATAGAGCCCTTTTCTATATCCAAACCTCCAGAACATTCTAGGGATGGCACAAAAAAAACAAAACTCAAGACTTGGCAAAAGGGACTTTGAGATCAGGAGATTATTCTGGATTATCTGGGTGGGCCTGATATAATCAAAGAGTTGTTACAAGGAGGGTCAAAAAATAAAAAAAGATGGGACTTGAGACCTGTTTCAGACCTCTGACCTTGAGAAATATAAGAGAATAACTTTGTGTTTAAGTAATTAAGGTTATGGTAATTCATCATAACACAATGGGAAATGAATACAGCTAGGGCTTCCCTGGTGGCTCAGAGGTTAAAGCGTCTGCCTGTAATGCGGGAGACCCAGGTTCAATCCCTGGGTCGGGAAGATCCCCTGGAGAAGGAAATAGTAACCCACTCCAGTATTCTTGCCTGGAGAATCCCATGGATGGAGAAGACTGGTAGGCTACAGTCCACAGGGTCACAAAGAGTCGGACACGGCTGAGCGACTTCACTTCATGGTAATTCATCATAGCACAATGGGAAATGAACACAGCTAGTAATTAATAAATGGTCGTGCATGCTTAGTCAATAAATTGTGTCTAACTCTCTGTGACCCTTTTAGGCTCCTCTGTCCAAGGGATTTTTCAGGCAAGAATATCAGAGTGGGTTGCCATTTCCTGCTCCAGGGGATCTTCCTGACACAGAGGTTGAACTCACGTCTCCTGTGTCTCTTGCATAAGCAGTTTTCTAATAGCTGCTTGAATATAATTTTAGAGTGAGTTCAGCATGGGTATGAAAAAAATGGATCCTGTTCTTCATTGCATTTTATAGAGGCAGGAGAGGAATCTACTTTACGGAATGATTCTTTCAAAAATGGGTATGGGGAGAATTTCCTTGGCCATCCAGTGGTTTGGCCTCTGCTTTCATTGCTGAGGGCCTGGATTTGACCCCTTGTTGTGAAGTGAAGTGAAGTTGCTCAGTCGTGTCTGACTCTTTGTGACCCCATGGACTGTAGCCTATCAGGCTCCTCCGTTCATGGGATTTTCCAGGCAACAGTGCTGGAGTGGATTGCCATTTCCTCCTCCAGAGGATCTTCCCGACCCAGGAATCGAACCCAGCTCTCTCACACTGTGGCAGACGCTTTACCGTCTGAGCTACCAGGGAGTTGGGGAACTAAAATCCCACAAGCTGTACAGTGCAGCTGAAAGAAAAAAACAACAACAAACAAAACTAAGCTTAGGGGATGCGGGTGGAAGGCAGGGTTTATGCAAGAGGGTAGAAAGTAGGTCTAGCAATTCCACAAACACTGAGGTTAGGGGGAAAAAAGTAGGTTTCATATAGTTAGCTCCTTTTTTAGAACCAAGAGGGTTAAGAGGCAGATATGATGTCTTAACCATCTGAATTAACAAAGCTCTGTCCCTCAGCTTCTTAACCACTTTATAGAGCATATGTGGCTCACCAGTCCTGTCTTCATCTCCTACTCTTTTTAATGAAAAGAATCACTTCTTGACACCTGGTTCTTAGTAGAGTCTCATGCTTAAAGAAGATGGGAGATTATCACCTATTAAAATGTTCTGGTTGATCTTTTGGCATTTTTTTTCCAGCTTCTGAGCATACCAGCTTCATAAAATGAGATGATCTTACCCACACTACAAATACCTTAAAAATAAAAACACTCAGATCGAATATCGCTTGTTTTTCACAAAACTCTGATATGATAGACAATGGTTTTGTAATTCCCAACAAGAGTTCTTTTCTTATCTCTTATCAGAGCCTGTCTTCCAACCACAGGTCAGGGCAGGTGCACCTAACTTGACTAATCAGAGTCCCTCACTGGCACTGATATATAGACACTGGAATTGCTGGATGTGACAAGACCCATCTGGGGCTATCTTCCCACCATGTTAGTTGAGACTGTTCTTAGAATGACTCTACACAGAGACTGGTATAAATGAGAAAAACAGAGCAGAACAACACTGCGACCTCTGGCACTGAGTCCCAAGTGTTAATCTCTACATCCCTATCCTATATATTTCTCTAACGTTGTGGACTCCGCATTCTTTTCAGCTGCATAAGCCAATTCATCCCTCTTTTTGCTTCAGTTAGCGTGAAGTGTATTTCTGATTCATCTGACAACTAAATGAGCACTTCTCATTACATTAGAAAATATGTCAGTGTATAAAGGTTAATTTCTATTTCAGTGAATTCCAGAGAACCTATTTTGTCATTGGAGAACATATTTTGCATAATCTCAGTTTTTTAAAAATGTATTGAGACTTGTGTGATGGCCCAGGATACGGTGAATCTTGATTAATTCTCCACACACAATTGAAAAGAAAGTGAATTCTGCTGGTGTTGTAGGATGGCTTGTTCTACAAATGTCAGTTGGGTCAAACTGGTGAATAGTGTTGTTCAAGCCTTCTAAACTCTAATTTTCTGCTTATTTGCCCTATCAGTTATTGAGAGAGTGGTGTTGGAATCTCCACTATAATTGTGGGGTTTGTCTGTCGTTCTTACAGTTCTATCAAGTTTTGCTTCATCTGTTTTGCTCTATGAAGTGCATACACATTTAAAATTCTTATGTCTTCCTCTATGAAATTATCCCTTTGTTATTATGAAATGTTTCCCTTTATCTTTCATAATATTCTTTGTTCTGAAATCTACTATGTTGGATATTAATATAGTGTATTGATGCAACTTTCTTTAATCATTTTGCTTTTAACCTGTATGCATCTTCACATTTAAATTAAATAAGTTTCTTATATGTAGCATATATAAAATCTTGCTTTGTGATCCAGTCTGACAATCACTGCCTTTTCACTGGAATATATGGACCACTTAAATTTAATGTAGCATTTTATTTTATGAGATTTAGATATATTACCTTGTTATTTATTATATAGTTGTCCCATATGTTCTTGATTATTTTTTTTCCTTCCCCTGCCTTCTTTTGGATTAATTAAGCAGTAGTCAGGATTCCATCTCCTTTATTGCTATCCTCCTTTGTTTTATTTTTTAGTGCTGAAACCAAAAGTTTTTAATATATATCTCTAACTTATCACCATCTATATTTAAGTACTATTATATCTCTTCATATGCAATGTAAGAGACTCACAATAGTATGCTTTCATTTCTATCCTTTTCTTTACACCACTCTTGTTATACATTTAACTTCTATATGTCATGAACTCCAAAATATATTTTATTTATTAATTTTGCTTTTATAATTATCCACATATTTTTCATCTCTCACCTTTTTTAGTCCTTCCTTTTTATGTATAGATCCAAATTTCCATGTACTATTAATTTCTTTTCACCTGGAGAACTTTCTTTAAACTTCTTGTAGTACAGCATAGCTGGCAAAAAGTCTCTTAGCTTCTATTTGTCTAAAAAGTAGTTGTCTTCATTTTGAAAGATATTCTTAGTATAGAATTCTAGGTTGACAGGATTTGGTTTGGTTTTGATTGTAAAGGTGTTGCTCTTCTGTTGTCTAAGTTGCTTTATTTCTAACAGGAAGTCTGCTGTGATGCTTATTTTGTTCTTCTGCATATACTGTGTGTTTTTTTCCCCTCCTCAATGCTTCTAGAGTTTTCTCTTTATCACTGGTTTTAAGCAATCTGCTTATAATGTGACCTAGTAACATTTCCTTAATGTTTCTTCTGCTTGAGTTCATTGACCTTCTTCGATCTATAAGTTTATGCTTCTCATCAAGTTTCAGAAAAATTTTAATCAACATTTCTTCAAATATTCCCCTATTCTTTTTTTCTTACCTTTCCCCTGGGACTCCGATTACACATATGTCAAACTTGTTGATATTTTCCCACAGATCACTGATGGTATGTTCACTTTTTCCAGGCTTTTAAAAATACGTGTTTTATTTTAAGAGTTTCAATTGCTATGTTTCCAAGTTTACCGCTCTGTCCAATCTGCTGTTAATCCTATTTGCTATAATTTTCATTTCAATTATAGAGTTTTTCATTTCTGGAAGTTCTATTTAGTTCTTTTTTAGTCTTTCTATCCTCATCATGTTCATCTTTTTCATAATATCCTGGGCCATATTTATAAGATTCATAAAGCTGTTTTAAGGTCCTTGTCTGCCAGTTTCAGCATCTCTGCTACTGCTTGATTTATTTCTATTGTTTATTTTCTTCTCATCATGGGTCATACTTTCTTGGCTACTTTGCATGTCTATTAATATTTTTATTAGATACTAAACATTATTGGGTGTTAGACTGTGTTGTATTCATTTACTGTGGGCCTTTGTTCTATATGCAGTTAAGTACTTCATGTCAATTTGATTCTTTCATGACTTGCTTTTGATAAGCCTGAGAAGCCTTTAGTGTGGGAATAATTTAGCCCCACTGCTTGGGAGAGTCCATTCTGAACTCTATACCCAAAGCCCATTTATTACAGAGTTTTTCCCTGTGACAGTGAAAATGTGGCCTATTCCCAGTCTTATGTAAGCTTGGGGATTTTTCAGCTTCTTTCTGATGGTTCTTTACCAAACTTTTTCTGCGCCCCCACCCCGTCAAAATATTAAAGGATCTCTCTGCACATCTTTGGAGCATTTGTATTCTCCCCAACCCTTCACTTTCTCCCCCCACCCCCTCCTCCAGTGTATATCCATAAATTTAGCTGTATTATCCTCTCTGAGCTTCACCTCTGGCTTTCTTAACTCAACAAGGCTGCTGGGTTGTGTTTGGGTTTCCCCAGCCTGTTCTACAACCTGGAAACTGTTCCAGGTAAAAACTGCAGCAATCCTTGGACCCACTCATTTGTTTTCCTGCTTTAGAGGTCATTGTCCTGAACTCCATGCTGCCCAAAGTCTGACAACTGTTGGATAAAATTTATCTGGTTTTCTAGTTGTAGCATCAGGAGAGCAAATTCCATACCAGTTAACCCTTCACAAGCAGAAGCAAGGTTTTCCATTATATTTTGGTGGTGCTATTTATTTAGGTTTGCTATTGTGGTGATAGTTTTTCTTTTGAATGATATATCACAAGACATTCAGATTTACAGCAAAACTGGTCTTAACTGCTCTGATCTCAAATGTTGAAGACCAGTAGAAATGGGGGAGGATCAGAGACTAAATTTTAACCCAATATGGATGAATCATTCCATTGCGTCAGTTTAAACTATCTCTTTTAGTGGCTCAATTTTTGTTTGGATGAGAAAATTGTATTCAGTCTCACATCCTCTTAGGGTAATCAATAGGTAGTAGTTCACCCCCATAGTGTCCTGGTTTTAGCACTAAAATTCCTGCATCCTGGAAAATCTCTCAATTCCAGGGAAATTTGAAGCAGGTGGTCACTCCATCACCCCCTACTCCTCTCCAAGATGGTGCCTGAGTGTTGAGACAGTGGTACATTTTTCCTGTCCCTGTGGTTGCAGAAGAAAGATTGAGCAGTAATTCTTACTGGCCACTAGCCAGAACTGGTAAGCAAAGATTCAGTTGGTTCCATTCCTGGTAATTCTATTGGAGCTGTAGCCATGTGTCTAGGGAGCAATGGCCATCTACTCTTGATGAGTAGGAACTGCTTCAGTCTCACTGGCCCAAGGAACCCACGTGTTCTTATAAGGACACTCATTGTTCTCCAGCTTGAACCATCGGACCTACAACCTCAAGGACAGGGCCACTGCGTGAAGGCTCACATTGGCAAGCTCTCCAGATAGCACTCCTAGCTACCTTTGGCATTTCTCCATAAGGCACCCTGGAAATACTTAATTTTATCCCAACCTGGGAGTTCCTGTGGAACTTTTTTTGCCTGATGACATGATGCCACTGAATTTAGCTTGATGTGATCACTCTCAGTTTGTTGTGGGGACAGGCAGTGAACCTGTCTAATATATCTTGCCAACTTGAAACTTGATCCTGGGAAGGGTCCATCAGGATGCGTGTCTGACCACTGGTTTCTTCCAACTATAGTTCTTCATTTTCTCACCATCCTTGAGGAGCTGAGAGAGGTGGGATTTTGACTTGGGCTTTCTTTTTATCATGTGCTTCTACTGTAGACCTCAAGTATAAACTAAAACTGACCCACCATTTATAACTCTTATATTATAAAAGGTGGAGACTTTTAAAATCATAATACTTTTCTCTATCAATATAGCCTAGCTTTCTAGATTTAAATGTCAGAATTTTAATATTGACTCTTCTTACACTTTAGCTTGACAGCATATTAAAAAGCAGAGACATTACTTTGTCAACAAAGGTCCATCTAGTCAAGGCTATGGTTTTTCTGGTAGTCATGTATGGATATGACAGCTGGACTATAAAGAAAGATGAGCACCAAAGAATTGATGCTTTTGAATTGTGGTGTTGGAGAAGACTCTTGAGAGTCCCTTGGATGGCAAGGAGATCAAACCAGTCCATCCTAAAGGAAATCAGTCCTGAATATTCATTGGAAAGACTGATGTTGAAGNTATACCCATGACTGATTCATGTCAATGTATGGCAAAAACCACCACAATATTGTTAAGTAATTAGCCTACAATTAAAATAAACATTTTTTCAAAAAAAAAAAAGAACGTTCTCATTAGGTAGGTTTGGAAAATTCAGGATGATATAAAGTTTAAAATATTTCTTATTGTAGTTCTTCTTATATCTTTCAATATGTTAATGATTTTAGACTCCAAAAGTAGAATACAGGATATGCCAAATTTATTTGACCACAGAATCCTTTTTTCAGTGAGCCTTTACTGAAACAATGATTATATAAAACCTATTTGAGAAACGCTATGCTAGTGATTTCCTAATATTAAAAAAAAACTTACACCTTCATGTGAATATTAATAAATTAAAAATGCCTCTGTTGTCTGCCCTAAATATTCTGTTCCTCCCTGGGTCTATTTTCCATCCATCTCCAATTTGCTTGAAAGCTCGTAGGCTGTCCTCTATGTTCTTCTGGGTTTCCTCATCCTCAGGCTCTCAGCTGGGCCAGCCAATGGGAGGCCCTGGCAGGAGATGAGAGGCCACGAAGAAAGCCCATTATGGGGCTTCCCTGGTGGTCCAGTGGCTAAGGCTCCTTGCTACCGATTCAGGAGGCCAAGTTCAATCCCTGGTCAAGGTACTAGATTCCATATGCCACAACTAAGACCTAGCACAGCCAAATAAATAAATATATAAAAAGAGAAAGAGCCCAATATCACTCTCCTAGTTTCCTTCCTTCTGGGCCAGGGGTTGGCAGTGCTTTTCTCTTGAAGGCCACAGCTTCTAATGGAAAGCCAATTCTACAGTTACTGCTCCAGCTCCAGCTGTCTCTAGACTCCAGAAACCTTTATTCTTTTCCATTATTTCTTCAGGCTTCGCAGTTGGTAACAGCTACCTGCTGTTACCACTGCCAAGGTGTTTTACCATCCATTGCTGGTTCCACATAACTCTGTATAAGGTATAAATGTCTAAACCATTTCTTCATTAAACTCTCCTTGATTTCACCACTTGAGTGAGTCCTGTTTCCTGATTCATGTAATGTCTGTTATAGTACTGAAATTAACTCACACTTCCACATCCCCTTTCCCCTTCCAACCATAATTTTTGTTTGCTAATATGGAATTTTAGATGAGATTTCATAGTTTTCAGTTGTTAGTATTGTCATTTATTTTAAGCTGAGATTTTGCCTATAGGAAATGTTAGTGATATTTGCATTTCTTCAGTCATACTTATTAATATTGTTTAGAATAACTTTTGTTTAAATGGTTTGAAGGCTCATTTTTAGTGCTTTTATCCTGGGTCTACTCTATTCTTGAATACTTTGCTTAATCACTCAGTTACCTAGAGTGGTTGTCAGAAAGAATATATGAGTTGTATATTTTAAAAGTCATTGCATATCTTAAAATATCATTCTGTTCCCTTCTCAGAACAATGCTTTGGCTTGGTATAAAATTCATGAATCACCATCCCTTCAAATCCTCTACATGTTTTTTCCAATATCTACTATATTTAAGATATAAGATAGTGGAGAAGTAGTCTGGGGCCAACCCAGTTTTTCTTTGACCAGCCTCCTTCCCATTGCTGCCAGCTGAAATTTCAGGGAAGAGTCCTTATTTCAGAAGACCCCCTGTCTCTCCCCCCCACCACCACGTGCAAACTTTGAGACCATGAAAATATTCTGTTCCTCAGATTTTCCTATGAGGCTTATCATTCAGTAATTTTCTTGTCTGATTCTGTCTTTACCATGATGCTTTCAAAATGATGGTTTTCCAAATTTTACTGCTTGGTCTCTGGCATTCAACTGGAAGCAAGAGCTTTCTCTTCTCCCTGAATTATTTATCTACTGGTTATAAGTATGGATGCAGGATTTCTGGTTTTTTCAATGGTTTACATTTCATTACTATACTTTAATTTTTTTTTCACATTCAGATTTTCCCAGACCTATCCAGTGAAAGCCTTTTCAATCTGACACCCCCTCTCTTGACATTCAATTGCTCCTTTCCAACAAAATTAACACACAGGGAATAAGATTCCTAAGCTCAAATCATCAGCCTGTCCTAGAAGCTACCATCATTTTCTCTTTGTATATTCCCCCATGGCCAGACTAGGCATTAGACAGCAATCTACTGAGTTCGTTCTCTATTTCTTCAAGTCTTTTCTGATGATGTATTCTTTTGTACTGATTGCTACAAGCTTCTGTATATACTTGCATGTGTCTAAATTAGAGAAATCTGTAGATCTGATTTTTTTTTTTTTGGTTAGATCATCATAAAGCAAGATCTGACATTTTGAACATAAGTTCAAACGTGCTTATGCAAATATCCATCTAAAAATACGAACCTTATGGCTGCACAGTCTGATGTGTGTGCGTGTGGCACACACGCACAAGTGTGTCCACTGTTGTTGGAAACCATCCAGGGAATAGGCTATCCCTTATTAAAACCACAATGAAAGTAGCATTGGGTACAACTGATTATCAGTTCCAGACTAAGCTTGGTGATTGCAAGAGGTTGCTACTGGAATCAGTGAAGTCCAGCAGAACACAGATCAGGGCAAAAGCCGGAATGAATTTGAATTTAAGTCAAGTCCAGGGTAGAGGCTAGATTTCAGGAACAAAACAGAAGGCTCTGGTCTTCAGATCAGGGAGAATCAAAGGTGGAAGGAGCCCAGTACCCTGGATAGCTCCCTGAGTTCAGTAGCTTTGCTTTGCTTCAGAACGCCATTTTGATTCTCTGCTCTATCTGGAATTCTCAGGCACTTAAAATTTCTTATCCCCTCTGTGTTCCCTCTCTTCCTCTACCCAACCTGGTGACCATTTCCATTCCTGCGATGGTTGATTTTGTGTGTCAGTTTGACTGGGCCCCAGAGCAGATAATGGTTATTCTTGGTGTTTTCTGTGAAGATGTTTCTGGGTGAAATTTACATTTGAATTGGTAGACTGGGTAAAGCTGATTGGCCTTCCTATTTGCAGAAGAATCTCATCCAGTCAACAGGGGGCCTGCGTAGAATAAAAAGGCCGAATAAGAAGGAACTCCTCTTGACCAACTGCCTTTAGCTAGAACGTCAGGGTTTTTTCCTGCCTTCAGACATGAACTGAAACATCATCTCTTCTTGGGTCTTGAGCCTACCAGCTTTTGGGTCGGAACTTATACCACCAGATCTCCTGGGTCTCCAGCTGCTGTCTGCAGATCTTGGGGCTTCTCTGCCTATATGATTGCATGAGGCAATTCTTTATAATAAATCTGTAGATGGATAGATTGATAGATATTCTATTGGTTTTGTTTTTCTGGAGAACTCAGATACAATCCTCTTAAGAGTGTTTTTTGCAAGTTTTTTATTGAGAGGGAGGTTCTCTCATGGAATATTTGTGTCTTTAGAAGGATCTACAAAGCCTAGAATAAGAACCCTGGGACACAGCATCAAACAAAGAAATTAATGGCAATTCTCTCTTTGCCTCTATGTGAGTGTGGCAGTTGAGTGTCATCTTTCAGGATATCTCCCTGCATGTGTGTGCAGCACGTGAATGCCTCCAAGGGCTAGGAGCTACAGCCCGTAACCTGTTTTAACCCCCTCCTGCCACTTGCCTGTGACACGCCGCCGTCAGCCCGAGCCGGCACCCACTACCGTTTCGTGGCTCTTCCTTCCCAGTGAGGCTGCCACATGTCACCAAGAGCTGCAGTTCGCTCTCACACATTTTGCATAATCAGTTTCTATTCTGTCATGTTCTCTCACACATGGTGCTCAGAGACTTCTGGAAAATAGAGAACATTTTTCAGTTCAGATGAGTAGCATGATTTTACGCTGTGCTCAGACTGTTTGGTAAATGAAAAGTCAGTTACTCACATATCTGTCAGATGAAGAGAAAGATGCAGAGATGAGTAGAAGCTGTTTTTAGATCCAGAGGCCACTCCTTTGCCTCCACCCCGCCCCCCCCAAGAAGTGATCTGCATCATGGTCCTGAGAATTGCTTGCATTTAGATTTATAACTAAATCTGCTGAATGCATTTCTTCAATAGCTTTTAAGTGTTTCTTTCCTTTTGATGCATTCTACAAGCCACTCCCTGATCAAACTTCTGAAAGTACAGTTTATGCTCAGCTTAGAGACTTAGTTTTGCTGTTGACTGGCTACCCAATCTGTTAATGTCGCCCCTGCTCTGAGCCTCACCTTCCTGAGGTAACATTAGGATGATTATGTTTCTTCCTTGAAGGACTGTTAGGAGGATTCACTGAAAGCTTGTACATGAATGGCTTTTTAAAGGGTCCCTAGCAGTGTTCATTAGTTCTCAGGATCTTTCTGTGGCTTCTCATTACTTAAAGTTCAAACTCCACCCTGGCATTTAAACGACTCCAAGTCCAAAACCCGCCCAAACACCCCTTTTTTGTTTTGATTTTCTATTCCCCCCAGATAACAAACTTTCTTTTCCAGCTGGACATATGTACCCATATTCTCATTGGGTGTGGCTGGTGTGGAATAATAAAGTCTGGAAAAATTTAGGACATTGAAGAAACATGGCAGAAACAACCAGATGACTTGGCAAAACTTAGATTTGAATACACATTTTAAACAGGCTTTTTTCTCACTTGACTCCTGATGGTAGAGCATACCAATTCTGTATCTTGGCAAAAATGACCAAGGCTTGGTTTTTGACTGGTACTGTTTTCCAACTGTGTGACCTTAGGATGCTCTCTTTAACACCCTAAGATTTCCTTTCTTTCTCTGTTAAAATTTTGAATGTTAGCAGATTGTTGGGAGGAACTGATGAGGCAATGTATGTTAAAAATAAAGTTAAAGGAAAATATTAAAGGATTACAGAAATGCTAGTTTGCCATTAACGGGTCATTGTGAGGACAGGTGAATTCACAGTGCTTACCAAACACCTGCAGAGCAGTTCTTTTGATCAACAAACTCTGTAATCCCCTAGGATAGATGATTCCATCATTCCCTCAGTAGGTCTGTCCTCAAATTTTCATAAGCAGAGCCAGTCTAAGGGCAGAGGAAAAGCAGTTAAACAACCTAAAAACACTAATTTTCCTTAAATTTGGAGAGCAGATATTATCCAAGCAGGCAGTTGCCTTGCCTCAGAGCACTCACAGATACTTCAAACCTCTTTCCATCGACAGCCAGCTTTTGATCATCCAGGGACTGCTCACTCTGTTTAGGGCTTTGCTTTTCTTCCTCTTCCTGCCCACGGCCTCTTTCTTCATCATCCCCTACCCATTAGCACACCCCCACCAAGGGAGGGCCAGGAAAGAAGACATTGATTAACTCAAATAAGTCAATAAGAGTCCTTTTTAACAACTTAAACTGGTGAAAGAACGGGTCACATAAAATGTGGTTTGTGAGCACTCTGTGAATTTCATTCATTCACCATCCTTTCCCCTCCAGCATAACCACAAGTAAACTAGAGGTGGACTGAACCGGAGCCCATCTCACAGAAATTCAGCTTCTTTGGCAAAGAGCCACAGCGTGTTCAGGATGCCCTCTTCTCTCTTTTACGAGGAATGAAATGCTGCTCGTCTCCTGAAAGCTGCTCTTTAGACTGTAGGGACACGATGTCAGGGAACAGGAGTCACCCAGAGTGACTGTTCTGGAGCCATAGTCTCCATAACAGAAGCAAGAAGATCCAAAGGGGAAAGGCAAGCATCCTTCAGCCAAATCCAGACAGGGGTCGTGCATTCTTCACCTGACCTGCATTCAGTAAGCACACTTCCAGGACGCACGGGCTCCCCTGAAAACGAGCTGTCTGAACATCTGTGGGGAGACAAAGGGAGACATGGTGAAGGAACCCAGAAATGAATATTTCAGCAGAAACGTGGGAAGAAGTACACTGCAACTTGCAAACAGCCTTCTGTAGCGCATGCCATAAATTAACACAATATAAATTTATACATATTTACACCACATAGTCTCTAACTATATAAATCCTCAATACTCAGACTTGTGGGGTAGGTGTAAGAGAACAGTCCATATGTTTATTCATGTTCTGTGGAGCTCTAGGGAACTCAGTGAGTTTATACACACACGCACACATACACACACATACACACACACACACAATATAACTAAAGGTGATTCTAAATGTTTAAATCAAATTAATGCCTAACGACAGACAAAATTCTGTTGTAGAAAATGTTCCCATCTTCAAAGATAACTCACAGCCAAAGATAATTTTAATTCCATTTAGACTGAGCATTTACCTAGTTGTCTTATGTATACCAAAACATCAGTAAATGGTTACTGATGTGCACGTACAGATTGCGACCCCCTGGACTAGATAGTCCATGGAATTCTGCAGGCCAGAATACTGGAGTGGGTAGCCATTCCTTTCTCTAGGGGATCTTCCCCACCCAGGGATTGAACCCAGGTCTCACTCATTGCAAGCAGATTCTTTTACCGCTGAGCTACAACTGAAGCCAAAATCACAGCCAAAGATTATTCCACTTAACTGAGCATTTAGTTGCCTTATGTATACCAAAACATCAGTAAATAGTTACTGATGGGCACATACAGATTGCACAGAGTAAGTTTTTTACTGAAGGAAAAGACAATTTAAATGACTTTTCCCTAGGCTCTCCCATTGTATGAAAGAAAGCAGGGTGAAAATTCAAGACTTCCAAATTTCTCCAGGGAAGCTCCCTAATTGATAAGGGACACTGTGATACCTGAGTCACTGGGGAAGTTGCTGAAATCAGAGTCAGAATAGCTGGGTTAGGCTCGTGCCTGACATTTGCTGCCGTGTTCTCCTTGGACACGTCACTCATTCTCTTGGAGACCCATATCCTTGGAAAGGTAGTAACAACTGCCCTGAATGCCTCCAAAAATGGCAGGAATCAGTGTCACAGAGCCGATGTGAAAGTCCTTGGCAACTACAATATTTTTCGCATGTACTGTCAAGTCATTGTTATGGGTTCTTTCATAATTTGCTGCTAAGCAAACAAAGCGCATTCAGTTTCTTTTACAGCTTTCTTGGAAGAAATCTACAGCTGAATTGCTGTTGACGCTCTTTGTCTCAGAAGAATGCCATCCACAGTGGTCAGAGAAGCACATCACAGCACCAATTGCCAACTTGCCTTGGCACATGCGTGTGTGTGGGCAGGGATTGTCAATGTGTCTTGGACATTGCCCAGTACCCAGTGGGCACTCATTAAATATGGAGTAACAGTAAGTATTTTAGGGGAAAATGGCTGTCTGACACAAACAAGACAGCAATTTCCCCACATGTCACTACTTTAAAGGTATAGCAGATGTAAAGTGAACAGAGCCTTTCTGTCCTGGCAGGCACCAGAGAATCACAATAGAGTAGAACTACACTCATTTGAGCCAAACAACTGCTACACAGTGAAGGGTAGAGAAGCTTCATCTCTGCTTTTCTTTACACTGACAGTAAATAGAATCCTCTTCAGATAATACCTTGTCTCTATTCCTGAATAACTTGTTTCTCCCACTCATTATATTGGTAATATATCCTTTGGGGATTGGAGGGGAGAAACTTTCTTCTCCTGCCTCCCCCACGTCCTTTCAGGCATGGAAAGGGGCTCCACATCACAGAGATGCCCTTAGACTCCATGTAACAGTCAAGACATCAACTGAGAATCACATGTAGTGATTGAGTGATGCTGTGTCCATATGGACCCCCCATCTACCACGACCAGCACCACCACCACCACCATGCATAGTGGGACAGTGAGGAGTCCAACAGAGTCACCCACCCCAAGCTCCGTGAAATCGGCGAGGCCTCCTTCTGAGGAACAGAGTTTGGCATATGCAAGAAACAAGAATGGGGACTTCCCTGATGGTCTAGTGGCTAAGATTCTGCATGCCCAATGCAGGGGGCCCAGATTCGATCCCTGGTCAGAGAACAAGACCCCAAATGCTGCAGTGAAGATCCTGGGTGCCACAACTAAGACCCGGTGCAGTCAGATAAATAAGAATCCTTTTTTAAAAAGAAAAAGAAACAAGAACACCACCAGCATGGCACAGGGGAGCACTATTTTAGAGCAAAACCCCACACAGCCTGAGCTCTAATAGTGGAGGAAAGACCACATGTGAAAGAATGAAGATACTTTAAAAGTTATCTTTCTCACACTTTTTATTTTACTCCACCCACAGCCTGCAAGGGGTTAAGATGTGAAGATGGGAATGCCCATTCAAGAGGAACACTTTTAATTTAGAATTCATAGATCATTGTCTTAACCTGATGAAATCTATGGATTCCTTTTCTTAAAAAGTGCCTATGACACAAAATTGCAAATATAATTTTGGAAGGCTGACCACTGCTACTAACCCAATTTAGGAGCTCAGTTCTGAAGAATTAAGGCAAAGACAGCAAGAAGTGATCTTTATTAGGTTTATACTTTCTGCAGGGCTAAAATGGGGAAGGAGTGTGTGTTAGCTTCCTATAGCTGCTATAACAAATTATCCCAAAGGCAGTGCCTTAAACAGCATAATTTAATTGTCTTACAGTTCTGGAGATCAGAGGCCTGGAATTGTTCTGCAGGGCTGTATTCCCTCTGGGGGTTCCCAGGGAGATCCTTGACTTTTCTGGCTTTTAGAGGCTGCTCAAACTCTCTGCTTATAACCTGCTCCATCCTACCTATGCTTTCATCATTACATCTCCTTCTCCGATTCTGAGCCCCTCTTCTCCTTCTTATAAAGACCCTGGGATGGCAGAGGACCCATCTGGGTAACTCATCATAACCTCCTCATCTCAAGATCCTTAACTGACTCACATCTGCAGAATCCCTTTTTGCCGTGTAAGGTAACATATTCACCGGTTCTGGGATTTAGGAAGTAGACATCCTTGGGGACCATTATTCAAACTACCATATGGTGCTTGAAGGGTTTTACTTTGCAGAGGACCAGGGGTTCTGGGTCGAAGAGCTAACCGGAAATTGAAAGTAGGCATTGACTTATCATGTTCTCCAAGTTTCTATCCTCATGGAAGCTACAGGATGGGAACCAGATCTGGGCAAAGGGAAGAAATGACTGTGCTGCTTTGCTTGAGACAGCATGATTCCCTTTTCAACCATGGCTCCAGAAAAAGACACTTGGTCTCACTATGTCTTGAGTGGTACCAGGCAAACTGGAGATGATCAAGCTAATTGAGGTTATAGATTTAGTCAAAATATTTTATGTCACTCTCCCCTCAGTTTTCTGGATCTTTGAAAGTCATTTTTCCTTAAATGTCCAAAATACCTAGATAATCTCCTCAACTAGCCCCTTCATTTTCCCTAGATAGATAGAATAATGTGCAGGCTGGAATCTGAACATACAAAAACGGAAATGATCTTTGTCCATAACATGTTAGGACTTTATGATTACCTGGAGGAGTTTTTGCAGATTTCATATAACACTGAGAGTGCTATTCTTAGCAAAATTCACACTTGGTATGCTCAGTTTCAATATGAACTCAATATTTGAGGAAAAGGAAATTAAATCAGCATTTGGGTGGTTGTTTTCTTTTCTGTTCTCCACCAGACTGGTGTGTCTGGATCCTGTGATCAAGATAGAATGTCATTATCCTGTTTTTTGTCTGTGACCTGTCAGAGCGGACGATTGGGTTTGAACTGAAAGGCAGCCCATATGCTGCTGAAATGCTTAATTGTAGCAACAGAGAAACATTGAATAAGCTTCATGTTGAAAATGTTGTCAGTTCTCTTCCCAAGTCCTTCAGTGTTAGAACTGGGCAAAAAATAGATGGTCGAGCAAAGGCTGTTGTTTCCCTGATGTTCTCAGAAGCCAGTTCCCAGTCCTTGGGTTAGCTTTACTGCTGAGTTTGAACTGAGGCTGGTGAGCACATAAATGCCATACAGTCCCCCACAGTGGAGATCAAATGGAGGCTTTGCATCTTTCTAGAGCATTGCACTAGAGTACTGTTGATCTGGTTCTTTAGATTTAAATGGAAAACGCTCCAGGGAGGTTTTGTGTACTGTAAGCATGATCTCTGTTGGACCAGATAATAGGATCTATGTGAATGTAATGCAAAAGAGACAGAGAGAAAGGCGGGGTACATGGTAATGCAGGATAGAAATTACTCAGCTGAGACTTTCATTTACTGGGGCACGTAATATAAAAATGCCTCTCTCTCCCAACTGCCATTTTATTGTGATTTCTCCAAGCTTTGAGAAAGATTATTTCAAAAACAAAACCAGTTTAACTCTCAAGAAGTTAGATTGATGAAGCTTGATATGTTTTCCCTACAGATACTCATATACTCTGTGTTTTTAAACTGCACATGTTTTAAAGGTAGCACTTGAAATCAGCAATAGTGGATATGATTATCACTGATTTCACTTGGATAAACAAGGAGTAAGTGATTTGAAAGCAGATCTTTTATTAAATGAGATATAGAAAATGGTTAGATAGCTTAATGATTCCAAGGAAACAATGAAGATAGTGAGGATGCTACTTTTAGTACTATGATAACTAAAAGAGACAGTGTCATGAAATTCTATACATGCCAAGAATGTTCATCTTGACATCTAAATATTAATACATCAAGAATGTTAGTTCTTGGCATGTTCCCTCCTGTATTAGTCAGAGTTCTCCACAGAAACAGAACCAGGAGGAGCTAGGTACATAGATGACAGATGACAGTTAGAGAATAGATTTATTATAAGTAGTTGGCTCATGGAGTTATGAAGTCTGACAAGATCTTCCATCAGCAAGCTGGAGACCCAGAGGAGCCAACATTGTAGTTTCAGTTTGAGGTTGAGGGCCTGAGACCAGGAAACCCGATGGTGTATTTATAGTCTGAAGACGGGTAGTCTTAAGACCCAGGAAGAGCAAGTCTTAAGGAAGAGCAAAAACAATGTCTCATCTCATAGGCAGTCAGGTGGAAGGAATTCCTTCTTTCTGGAGGAGGCGCAGCCTTTTGGTTCTTTTCAGGCCTTTAACTGATTGGATGAGGCCCACCCACATTAAGTGGGAGCAATCTGCTTTACTCAGGCTGCTGATGCAGAAGTTAATCTCATCCAGAAATATGCTGTCCATACAATGGAATATCATTCAGCAATAAAAAAAGAATGGGATACTGATACATGCAACAACATGAATAAACCTTGAAAACATTGTGCTAAGTGAAAGAAGCCATATCCAATATTATACTATTGCACTTACATGGAACGTCCAGGGAAAGCAAATCTATAGCGACAGAAAGTAGATTAGTGGTTCCATAGGGCCGAAAGGAGGAGGTGGGGG
This sequence comes from Neotragus pygmaeus, assembly GCA_006410875.1. Lineage (NCBI taxonomy): Eukaryota > Metazoa > Chordata > Mammalia > Artiodactyla > Bovidae > Neotragus > Neotragus pygmaeus. Next base: position 260,489 of record SJYV01026634.1, on the reverse strand, counting down.
AATGATAGCTCAAATGTAGGGGCTTTCTTTTTAAGGTGAACAGTATGGTTAAAATTGATGATGGCGGTGATTGCACATATCCATGAATATCCTAAAACCCAGTGAATTGTTCTTGGATGCTTTCTGTGCCAGAAATAAGCACAGGATGCTCTGGGAGCTGATGAGAAAGTGAGGGAAAGCTTCCTGGAGGAACTGATACTTGAGGTGGATTCTAAAATATAGGTAGAAATTGTCATATAGAAGAGAAACAGTGAAAATAAGGAATGTAAGAGCATAAAAGGGCCTCCCTGGTGGCTCAGAGGTTAAAGCGTCAGCCTGGAATGCAGGAGACCTAGGTTTGATCCCTGGGTCGGGAAGATCCCCTGGAGAAGGAAATGGCAATCCACTCCAGTACTCTTGCCTGGAGAATCCCATGGAGGGAGGAGCCTGGCAGGCTACAGTCCATGGGGTCGCAAAGAGTAGGACACGACTGAGCGAAAAAGGAGAATATTAATACCAGAGAGGATAACATGAGCAAAGGTTTGGGGGAAAGTAGTAGTAATGGAAGTTTGGATTTTTGATCATGACAGTAGTGGGACTGGAGAGTTTGGGAAAGACTAGAAAAAGAGTGTGATGTGCATGGACTTCACACTCCAGGTTAGCAGCATACTGGAACACCACAAACACTGTTGCATCTTTGATCCTTAAGTAACACCTAAGTGTGTTTTAACCAAAAATGTATGCAATCATAGCGGTGCCTGTAGAGGCAATATTGAGCAATATTGAGGTCACAAGAGCACAGAGCATGAATTGGCTGCATTAAATGTTAAGAAGTCCAGCTCTTATATCCCACAAATACCTTAACTTCATGAGTGAGCCATCCTGTTGCACTACTTCCCTCCAGAAATTCTCTTCCTGTTTCTCCTCCTGTCTTTCTGATCTCACCTGGAACACTAACTCTAAAAGATAGGAGTATAATTTTAGGGGGGAAAAGAAAAGAGTCAAGAGGTATAACTTGATGGGCTGGTGTACACAAAATATTATATGTTTACTGAAACATGTAAAATTTTCCTCATAAGTCTATAGGAGAACCTGGCCGGATAGAAGACAGTCTTTTTCAATTGAGAACAATGGTGAAAGACATATGGAAAGAAGTGCAATAATTGTGGATGCATTTGTAGATGTTACAAGCCGTAATTACACCACTGCTGTATCTGTGCAGTAATTATTGCTGACTTGTTTTACGTGTTTATAGTCCTTTAAATGTACTTCCAAAAAAATAGAATTTTAAAATAAGTTTTGAAACACGTAAGTGCTGAGAATACAACTTTCAGCTGTAGGGTTATTCAGTTTAGTTCAATCGCTCAGTCGTGTCCAACTCTTTGCGACCCCATGAACTGAAGCACGCCAGGCCTCCCTGTCCATCACCAGTTCCCGGAGTTCACTCAGACTCATGTCCATCGAGTCCGTGATGCCATCCAGCCATCTCATCCTCTGTCGTCCCGTTCTCCTCCTGCCCCCAATCCCTCCCAGCATCAGAGTCTTTTACAATGAGTCAGCTCTTCACATGAGGTGGCCAAAGTACTGGAGTTTCAGCTTTAGCATCATTCCTTCCAAAGAACACCGGATAATTAAAGGTAACTGCAGCACCAGACAAATCCATGTTATCTCGGAGACTGAATAAGCTTTCTTGCTTGCGTTTATACAATGGGATATAATTTATTTCCTCCTGAAGATATGTCATCTGGAGTAGGCATTATCCAACAGAAGAGACACCGAGCAGTCAGCAGCCTTAGCCCAGAAGTGTCACCTACCACTTTTGTTCCAAATCCATTGGTCAGAACCAGGCGTGTGACCCCAATCTAACTCAAAGAAGACTGGGAATACAGGGGAGCACAGGGAATATTTGCTGAGCACCGAATGTCCCTGTTACATGTGTGTAATGAAGAACAAGGCTAGAGGCTGGGAGACCTCCCTGTATCAGCAGCAAGCTTTTACATTGGGGAAGCAGGGTACACATGAGATGGGTGAATTGGGTGGAATAAAATGAAGACAGGAAGCAAGAAAAGCCATATGGCTGACAATTTTAGATCTAAATATCCATCCTAGGGGACTCCCCTGGTGGTCTACAGTGGCTAAGACTCTACGCTTCCAGTGCTGGGGGCACAGGTTCAATCCCTGGTTGGGGAACGAATAAGATCCCATGTGCTGTGGCTAAAATAAATAAATTATGAAATGTTAAATACATATGAAGTAATTTGAAAAAGAAAAGTTTAATAAATAAATATCCATCTTAGGAATTATCCACGCCAGTTAATTTCCCCCTTCTCCCTCTGGTGATCCCTTCCAGGCTACTGGAGAGAGGGCTGAGTAAGATAAAGAGATAAAAGTATGAAAGGATAGAGACATTTTCTGTTTGTCAGAGGCACAGTAGAGGAGATGCTGACTTCTGATGAAATAAGATGGAATTCACTCATTCATACTCCTTCTGTTTTTCACTCTTGCATATAGCTGAATAAAATAAATTCAGGGGTATCTGTGTAGACTCATAGCATGGAAGCATTGGATGGCCACAGTAACCACTGTGACATTTATATCTGATACTTTACTGAGGAAACCAAACCATCCCATCCTCCTACAGGACTCCTCCAGGTCATCTCACCACCACGCTTATCCCTTTCCCCTTCAGAAAGTACAATATGTCAAAACCAGCAACAATGACCACATTAGAAAGCCAGGCTGGGAAAGAGAAGGCTCAACACTGCCAATTCTGCCCCTTTCAGAGCACAAGTGACCTCTGGAAATTCAGCAGGACCAAAAGTGGGCCTCAGACCATCATCTCTGCCCAGCCAGTGGCTGGCTAATGCTTAATGGATGGCCAACAGCTTATTTCCTGTGGCTTAAATAAGACCAAAGTGAACCAATGGGTTTATCTTCCTGGTCATAAATCAACAAATCAGCAGTGTACTTTTCCTTGAGCTTAACTGAAAGTCCAGTTTTCTTTGAAAGCATTAAAGCACTCCAGCAACGTGACTGGAGTTATTAGCTAGAATTCAGAATGATTCTCTTCCTACCCAATGGATTGTAAGGAGAGACTGTCAGGATTGACAAGTGGATATGTGACCCATGGACCTTTTTTTTTTTGCAACTGAGACACATACTTCCTAAATCCTTTGCGGAAAATAGGTCCCTATTTCTGGTCCTGCAGTAACTTATATCCCCTATAGGGCTGTGTGTGTATCAAGAAAACAGATGTTTTAGCAATTTTGCAGCTCAGTATCTGTCCCTGAGAAACATAGCTAGGGTGGGGTGACAGAGCAGATTACACCTCTGTTTCTGGCCTTTAAGAAACACAGTTTTGTGAAATGAATGAAGAAAGTCAGAGATCAGAAGCCTAAGACATAGTCCCTGTGAATCAAGAATGAGAAGAAATCAGCCAAGCCAAGAACAGAGGTAGTCCTGGCAGAGGGAAGAGTAAGCGTGAAGGCTCTGAACCAAGGAAGAGCATTGTATGTTAGAAGAGCAAAAAGAGAGAATCCAAGGTGGCTAGAGCAAGATGATATGGACTGTAGCTCACCAGGCTCCACTGGCCGTGGAGTTCTCTAGGCAAGAGTACTGGAGCGCATTGCCATGCCCTCCTCTAGGCGATCTTCCCAATGCAGGGATCGAACCCAGGTCTCTTACTTGTCTCCTGCATTGGCAGGCGTGTTCTTTACCACTACTAACACCTGGGAAGCCATAATGGAATAGATGAGTTGAAGAAGTAGATGGAGCCAAACCATCCTCAGCCATCGTGTCTTCCTGGAAGTCACCATTTTAAATATTCACCATGATCACTACCAGCTCAGTTCAGTACCTTTTTTTTTTTTTTTTGGAGTTTCCATAGTAACCCGAGTTTGCACCTCTTCCTACTCTTTTGCTGTCTGATGGTTATCTTTTTATGTGTTGGTTACCCACTAGACAATGAACTTTCTGAAAAAAAGAATCCATTCATCTTTTTTATCTCCAGCATGCATACCAACACGTATAGGTGGTCAATGAACGTTTCTGGTATAAATGGATGAAAAAAATGGTGACATTGCAAGTCTCCCTGTGACAGTGGCTGGAGCTGGTGTTAGGGAGCAAAGAAGGATTCTAAGAGACACCGCTTCTCCAAAAACACTTGGAGTTTTACCAGTGTGATTTGACCTCCTTTCAAGAAGTCTGTCCCTCCTCCCACCTACCCTTCTTCAGATTCTTTCTAAGGATGACCCAATTCTCACTAAGATTTCTTCCAGATAACAGGTTATTGGGAGCCTTCATTAAAGAAAAAGGTTTCCCCTTCAATGAAAATGACTGAAAATGGTGAAAAGACACAGTTTGAAACTGAAGGCCCCCTGCCAATACGATGACCCAGTTAGGAGCCAAAACAAAGAACAGATAAATCAGGGGAATAAAAGTCTCCCATAGCCCCCCACCCCCACCCCGCCCTCTGTCTCCTACTTACTGCAGTGAGTTCTATGAAGTTTTAAACTTGAGGAGCTAATTCCCTAGAATTGGAAAATTCCAGCCTTGACCTCAAAGTTCTTCCCAGAGAAGTGGGGATAGAATTGTGCACACGCTTATGCTGTGAGAAGGTCAGTTTTCTCCTCATCTCTCAGAGGCACAGTCCCCTGTTTCTCATTCTTCTTCCCTTTCCTCTCTCCCTCCTCCAGTACACCTTACAAAATGTATCCTTGTCTTACCTCTCTCAAAAATTATAACAGCTCAGCAACAACTCATATCGGGGTGAGTCTGGGGTTGGAAGGTACAAGAGTGTTGGTGAGGTGGGGAAAGAAAATTACACCCCTTAGGGAAGTGGCTTTTTAAACAGTTTTATTGAATTGTCCCCTGATGGCAAAGGAGAGTTGAAGAGTACATCTGAGGGCCTGGAGGCATAGACAAGCCTGAACATTTAAAAAAATTTCTTGTTTTTTCTTTAAAATTGCTGAAAATTTCTTTTTATCATACACACAGACACACACACATACACACAACACACATACTTCTCTACTTTTGTACTAAAATTAAAATATTCCATCTACCAAATCTTTGGACAAAATTGACAAGACAAACACCATGAAGTTTATCCAGTGTCTTCAGGTACTAGTATCTCCCAAGACCATCTTTCACCCTGAAAGAATGAATACCCCTAGTTTAGATGCTTTTCCCCAGGACATCCGTTCTTTTAAATCTCAGGCAAGCACGTGCAGGGGTTGAAGCTACCTGCCGTAAGTTTCAGTGAGACAGTGGATGAGCAGACACCCAACGAGGTTTTAACCCAGTCTCAATTGAGCTTCTTTAGAAGTCTGTTAGGAAAGATGCTGGAGACCCGAGAGGAGAGAATTTGTCATTGTCTTTTGTTTGAAAGGTTGATTTATTTTTTAGCTGTGGTGGGTCTTTGTGGCCGCCCGCGGACTTTCTCTAGCTGCAGCAGGCAGGGGCTATTCTTCGTGGTGGAGCAGACTCCAGGTGCACAGGCTTCAGTGGTTGCAGCATGTGGGCTCAAGTAGTTGAGGCTCTCGGGCTCTAGAGCGCTGGCTCAGCAGTTGTGGCGCACGGGCTTAGTTGCTCTAGGGCATGTGGGATCTTCCCAGACCGGGACACTTCTCAAACCAGCGTCCCCTGCGTTGCAAGGTGGATTCTTAACCACTGGACCACCAGGGACGCTTCTGTTATGCCACTTTTTATGGCCATCGATGGGTAAGCAAAATTTATGGAGACGTAACGGTTTATTTCCTTATGATCCATTGCTAGCTAGGACAGGAGAGCAGAGCATTTGAAAGGTTGCAGAGGCTGTTCATGGTGGCTTTTAGCTCATTAGACTTCAGTTTCCTGTGGGCCTCATTCATTTCCTCTATCCTTGTTTATTTTCTCTGTCTTGCCCTCAGAGCTGAAGAAGGGGACGTGGCTAGTTCTACTTACCTCACCTAAAATTTCTGGGTGTGACAGACCACACGATAACTGCAGCTTTGGATATTCTATTTTCCAACTAAGAGTGATTTTGCTTTTCTGTGGCTCTAGCAAATTATCATTTTCATTGCCAAAAAATATTATTCAACAAATAATTTTTGCTGTCTTTTCAATGCATTAAGGAAACAAAAACCTTATGTCACAGTAGGAGTGCACACTATAGAAAGGCATTTTATCATTTCTGAATTTCTCTGCTTTGGTTTTCCGTCTATTCCTGGTGCTTAAGACAATGCCTGGAATAGTTCTTTTCCCAGTCTTGTTGAGTTTGACTGAACTGCTTGAAAAAATTGTAGAGCAGAGACAATGTACAGAGGATGTAACTCAAAAACCTTGTGCTACAGAAGAGGATCCAAGAAGCCAGGCGGATTGTCCATGGATGAGCAGGTAGTCAGTGGCAGAACCAGCCAAGTCTGTTCCATTGCTCTTTATCACACAGCCTCAAAATCGCAGCAGGTCCAATGTTACTAAGTTGACTCTCTCTTAATAACTTTGCTCCGCTTTTAGAGTTATCTAGGATCAGATGTGATCTATAGACTAGCTTGTTAATATTGAAATGGCCCCCACTTAAGCTACTATGTCAGATAAGATGCGTTTGGCTGTGACAGGAAATCTAAGTCAACTGCCTTAATAAAGCATTTTATTAGCTCACGTCTGGAGAAGGAAATGGCAACCCACTCCAGTACTCTTGCCTGGAAAATTCCATGGACTGAGAGGCTCCTCAGAGCCTGGTAGGCTGCAGTCCATGGGGTCACAAAGAGTCGGACATGACTGAGTGACTTCACTTTTATTAGCTCACATAATTGGAGTCTACAAGTAAGTTAGGTATTACATGTGACTTGTTACAGCTCATTACCTGTCTCCCTGTGACTCCATGGCTCCACTCTCCTCCCTGTCCTCAAACCAGCAGTGAAAAGGCTACCTTAGTAGCAGGACCCCTGCCAGCGCTCTGCAAGGTGGGAGGGAGGGGAGAGTACCTCTTCCTGTGCATCTCTGTGACGGGCAAGGACCCTGATCTGAAGCCTTTAATAAACGTCTTGCCACATGTGATCGTTGATTTTACTGTCAGCTTGATGGGCTAATGGAGGCCCAGATAGCTGGTAAAACATTGTCTCTGAGTCTGTCTGTGAGGGTGTTTCTGGAAGACACTGGTAGACTGAGTAACGGAGAGTAGGTCACCCTCATCGGTGTGAGTGGGCATCATCCAGTCCACTGAGGGTCCAAGGAGAGCAAAAGTGTGGAGAGAGGACAGATTTGCTCTCTCTGCTTGGGCCAGGACATCCATCTCCTCCTGTCCTTAGCGTCTCTACAGGCTCTCAGGCCTTTGGACCAGGACTGAATTATACCAGCTTTCCTGATTCTCCAGTTTACTGATGGCCTCCATAATCATGTGCACCAATTCCTATAATAAATCTCTCTCTCACACACACACACACAAACTCATGCACCCAATTGGTTCTTTCTTTTATTTTTTTCACTGCACTGTGAGGCATGTGAGATCTTCCCCAACCAGGGCCAGGGATCTAACCCGTGCCCTCTGCAGTGGGAGCATGGAATCTTAACCACTGGGCCACCAGAGAAGCCCCCGAATTGGTTTTTTTTCTCTGGAGAGCCCTAATACACCACATGTAAGACAAATGGACATCCACCAGTGAAAAAAGGCTTCGTTATATTTGAGGAAGCCGAGTTTATGAAAGCAGTGCTTGGCCTAGTCTCTTGGCTCTGAATTTCTCCTAGTCCCGTAGCCCCGTGTCCCCCCATCCAGGACCTCTCCCTTCAGAGTCTGCCTTATCGTCACTTCTCAGTCATTGCTTGGGTGGTGACTTACATTTTCTAATCAACAGCTGAGTCTTTAGCATCACATCACCTTCTCTCTGCCCCTTCTGCTCTGATCCTCGCTCCTGACTTCCTGTTTGGGGAACTGTCCAGCTCTCTGCCTGCCTCATGACTCTGACTGTTTGCTTCTTCTTTCCCAGCTGCAACCACGGCCATGACCCCCTCTCAGAAGCTGGAAACCTGTTCCTCTCGACGGCCTTCGTCCATGTCAGCCACTTGTCTGCTCTGTCTTGTTAGCCTGTGTCTCCTGCTCTGAATTTCTACACTGAGTCGGCCAGTTCCTGAGATGCTTTGCCATCTCTTTTTGGACTTCTCCTTCCCAATTACTTGCCTTGATGGTGAGCCTCAACTTCTAGCCCCATGCCCTGCCCCTACTTGGAGGCCCAGTGCTCATTCCTACTAACCCTTACCGGCTCTATCACAAAGTTAGTAAGGCGTATGTCCCGTTCCTAATATGATCAACCTTTGTGCTAGCCAATCATTTCTTAAAATACAGAAATTGTCTTGCTAGTCAGGAGGTTTTTGTTGCATCATAGAGCTCAGACTTCACAAGATGGTTTAGTGCAAACTTCTAGACTCCCACAGCACTTAGTTTTACCAACTTATAGTCTGTTTTTATGTATATCTTCTCTCTCCCTCTTATAGCCTAGTGACTGTAAGTTCCAAGACAACCAGAGCTCCGTCTTATGCATCTTCTATGCAGAAGGACACCTTGAAGTTCCTACTAAATGCTAGTGGACTAAATGAGCCAGGTGAACAGATTGAGTCCAAGTCCAAGGTCACAGAGCTGGTGGCAACCAGAACTCAGGTTTCCTGATTTCTTGGATTTTCTGAATTACAAAACAAAGTATATAATATCCGCTTTAAAATAGTTCTGTGTATCTTATCATATTTTCCCCTCAAAGTGTACTAAAGGATTTTGCAAATAATTTCTCCTTTACCATTTACATTTCAGTAGGGAGCAATTGTTGTTAAAACAAACCAAGATTTCCTGAAAGACTCAGTGAGGTGAAAAAGCACTGAAAACTCATCACACAGCTAGTTTCCTAAATTTCTCTCATTTGCTTTTCAGACCCATAGTTGAATTTCCCCATTCCCTCTCCAAAGCGAAAAACTGTGGCTAGCTTTGTCAATAGCAAATAAAACACGGGTAGCTACTTTGTAGTCAGTTCATGTATTCATCTCTAGGCGTCTATTATGAATCTATTATGAATCAAGCTATACTTGGCATATCTGTGAAAGAGCGTGTGAAGCTTTCTTGCAGAACAAAAAACAATAACACTCATATTCATGGATTGTGATATTCTGGGAGAGCCATATGTGACTAGTGTGTCTTCAAAATATTTTATTCTGTTGATACATAAAAGGTTTGAAAATGTTGTTTTCTCGGCCTCTGATGTTCAAGGAGGCTAACGAGCTGGAAACAGGGTTTTTTTCTTATTCATATGCAAAAGTTATATCAGAAGCACTCTTCTGACATAAGTTAGTTGTGTCTTCAGGAGTAAAAGGCACCGGTCGTTAACAGAGAGTGACTGTTAGTAAATTATATGCCAGAGCTTTGCCGGTACCCAGTGAGTGAATGTTTTCTGTTAGTTTTTATGGAAGTAGAGTTAATTTACAATGTTGTAGTAGTTTTAGATGTGCAACACAAGTGATTCATTATTTTTATAGATTATGTTCCATTTAAAGTTATTATAAAATATTGGTTATATTCCCTGTGTTGTACATTAATCCTTCTATCTTATTTCTTTTATACCTCATAGTTTGTACCCATTAATCGCCTTTCCCTACACTGTCCCATCCCTATCCTCTTAATGTGTTTGCAAATTAAATTATTCTTCAGATCTATGAGCCCAGTTTTCTCACCTTCATTCCTGTGTTTTACTTTTTAGATTCCACATATAAGTGAAAACACGTAGTATTTGTCTTTCTCTCTCCGACTTACTTCTCTAAGCATGATACTCTGTATGTCCATCTATGTTCTTGAAAATGACAGAATTTCATTCTTTGTTATGGCTGAGTAATATTCTGTGGTATATATACCACATCTTCTTTGTCCATTGAATATTCTGAAAGGCACCATGGAATTGAATAGGGTTCTTCTGCCTCTGAACTATGTTTAGCATTTCAACATAAGGACGTCTTGTGTCACAGAAGGAAGAAGATATATAGTTATATTTCATTTATTAATACCTCATCTAGTTACAGAAAAAATTTAAAGCAGCTTCCATAGAGACTTAGAGTATAAGAAGACAAATGAAACAGAAGAAATGTGAGAAAGTTGAAGTCAGAGGAAAATGAGGGCCGTATATAAAGTTTATATGAAATTTAAGATGCAAGACTTAAGTCAATGCTCGAATAGTTCACCTAAGAAATATGCCTATGTCTGTCTAACTTTTGAAGAACTAAACATATACAAATCCAGACTTTTAAGCCAGAGAACTTAGACTAATTACATTTCAGAAGTATTTTTCATTTTACAAAACAATTCATCACTATATTCTTTCAAATAATGAGGCATTTGCATTTAAAATACATTCATGTTGTTGTAGACAAAACTTCAGTGTATCCATATATGATGTTTTACATCCTTTCTGCTGAAATGGGCATGAATAAATCATACCTTATTGCTTAGGAGGCCTTCCCTGGTGGCTCAGTGCAAGGCAGGCGACCCAGGTTGGATCCCTGGGTTGGGAAGATCCCCTGGAGAAGGAAATGGCAACCCACACTAGTATTCTTGCTTGGAGAATTCCATGGACAGAGAAGCCTAGTGGGCTACAGTCCATGGGGTCACAAAGAGCTGGACACAACCGAGTGACTAACACTTTTATTGCTTAGGATGTGAGTGTACAGCAACCATTATAGGGTATGCTACTGACAACTGCCTTGAAAATACTTAATCAAAAATATGAATGATGATGCAGAAAACCAGTTGGAGAACAACACATAGGTCTCTCCAATTAGGCCAGGATTCCACTTCAGAGATACAGGCTGCCTTGCTAAGGAGGGAATCACACATTTGTAAGTTCTCATCCTACCTTCTTCTTCATCTGCTAAAAATTCTTAATGTGATGTTTGCTAGATTGTAACCTCCTTGAGTATAGGTTTATTTCATCTGTTAGTACTCAGGTCGGCACCTCAAATACAGTAGACTCATGAATATTTTCTGAATTTTGCAAGGAGAATAGAAAAGAAAACATTCGTTATTGAATTTTGAATCCATAGTTCTTACAAGTCAAAGTAAGATTTACATTTCTTTATGCATTTTCATTTCAGGGTCCCACTCTGATGCTGCAGGACTGAGACCCCCAGCAGCTCAGTAGTGACTTATAAGGGTAGGGGTACCTTGACAGGGCATGGAGGTGGGCNCATAGTTCTTACAAGTCAAAGTAAGATTTACATTTCTTTATGCATTTTCATTTCAGGGTCCCACTCTGATGCTGCAGGACTGAGACCCCCAGCAGCTCAGTAGTGACTTATAAGGGTAGGGGTACCTTGACAGGGCATGGAGGTGGGCCCAGAGGAAGAGGCAGTTGCTAGGTGAGAAAGAGGAGACCCAACTGGTCCTGAAATCAAAAAGATATGAGGGTCAGATACCCACAGTACTGAAGTCACCACCATGGGTGGTCTCAAGGCAAACAGGAAGAGCTGCCTTTTAACCTTTTCATATTTATATCTCAAGAAGCAATACTCCGTGGATTTTTTTTCCTCTTCAAGATTGCTTTTGACATTCATTCCAGTTATAAATGTCACAGTTGTTGCCAAAGAGTGATTAAGTAACCCCTTACTCAGAAGTTCCCAGGATAGCACTGGAGACTGAAACCTCCTAAGGGCAGTCTTGCTATATATTCTCTTTCTGCTATTTTCCATCGTCTCATTTGCTAGTCATTTCTTTGGCTGTGTGTGGGGGAGGCGGGGCTGGGGGGAGAGAAGATAACCCATTTCAACTAAAAGAAAGCTTCCTTTTAAAGTTTTTATAATGTCAAAATAAATTCTGAATTTGAGAGTCGTATCTTTAAGAATGTTCTGGGCTATTCTTCAAAGGTAGTTCTTCTAATGTATTGAAAATAATGCCATCAAGTTAGAAGAAAAGTACTGAAGTTTTACTTTAAAAATAAGCATTGTGGTATTGATCCACTGCTTCGTTTCCCTATAAAATTGTGGAACAGCTAACTCCAAAAATATTCTGTGCCTTTAAATTTTTCTCTGCCTAAAATTTGTGTTTTTTTTGTAAATTATTTTTTAAATTATTGTTGGATAATGCTGTACTACAGAAATATATAAAACACAAGCTGTCTCTTATTTTGTTTGGTGCTGAAATGCTCAATTAAAAACAGGTTATGTTGCCTGCCCTTGGCATCCTGAGCTGATATCGTATTGTTCAGAATAGTACGTGTCACCCTAAATAATTTCACATGCATCTGTTTTATTAGTAGGTGCTAATTAAACATGCATCTTGTGCAGTGACTTCACATAAGATCATTTTGCAGTTTCTTGTATTATTTATGTAACACGTTGGGATCTGTGGGTCACAAATCCTACTATAAACTTTTCTTCTTAAAATCATTACTGGAAAGTTAAGTCCTTCCTTAATAGTGTTTTTCCCAGATATGCTTGGAAAAATATTCCAGTGAAAAATTTAAAACAAAGAAATGATGTATTGCTAGTATACACTGGGTTACTATTTTCCCAATTTAGAAATTACCACAAATGCTCATTTTTGAAGAGTAATACCCTCTTTTGATTGGAGGTCCACATACTGCCCCTGGAAATCCATCTAGTCCTATTTTTTTTTNCAGGTTCTGTCTCTGATCTGGGAGGATTCCACATGCCAAGGGGCCACTAAGCCCGTGCGCCACAACTACTGAGCCTACAAGCCCGAGAGCCTGAGTTCTACAATGAGGAGCTGGAGCACCACATCTGAGACTAGCTCCATGGAACTAGAGAAAGCCTGTGCAGCAGCGAAGACCCAGTGCAGCAAGAAATAAATAAATAATATTTTTTTAAGGGTGAGCATTCTTTTAAAAAGAATTTTTTTTTAAAGGGTAGCATTTAAAAAAAAAAAGTAGCCTTGATTTCAGGCCTGCAAAGGGAGAAATTATGTGTGCAGACCTCGGGGTATCCTTCAGAGGGCGCTCTAGAGCAGCAATCCTCAAATAGTGGTTCTTGGATCAGCAGCATCTGCATCCCAGGAAACTTGGGAACGCAGATTCTCAGGCCCCACCCCAGATCCACTGACTCAGCCACTCTTGGGGTGGAGCCCAGCCATGTGTGTTTTCGTGAACCCTCCTAGGAAGTCTAAGGGGTTTCATTGTAGCTCAGTCAGTAAAGAAGAATCTGCCTGTAGTGCAGGAGACCTGGGTTCGATCCCTGGGTTGGGAAGGTCCCCTGGGAGAAGGAAATGGCAACCCACTCCAGTATCCTTGCCTGGAAAATCTCATGGACAAAGGATCCTGGTGGGCCACAGTCCATGGGGTCGCAAAGAGCCAGGCGCGACTGAGCAACTAACACTTATTTAAGGAGTCTAAGGCAAGCTTGACTGAGGATCACTGCTCTCTAGACAGTTCTGTCTCCTTTCTGCCCCCGCAGGCTTTCCTGAGCTATGAGCCTGCCAGATCTCCAACAGCTGTGCCTGGTTTGCACTGACCAAACCTGAACTATGGGGCATCCCTCTGGTTAGAGTCCAACTCAGCCCATGGGTAGCCAAAGACTTGGGCTTGAGAAGTCTGGCGAGGTCTCCGAGCAAACCTCTGTAGGGCCACACACCTGCTGCATCCCAGGGAAAGTAAACCTCATCTGTGCACTTCCTGTTGATGGGAGACAGGAAGTCCTAGGGTGTGGCCTGACCCTTTGAATCGTCTCCAGCATCCGCTGGCGCTGGGACTTCATGCTTGGCTTAAGTGGAATCTTTTGACCAGGCATGCCATAGCAGTGATTCATCTTCCCAGGGGTCACCTAAAGGCACTAAAAATATCACTCTTGTCTGCAGTTCTAAGTGCCTCAGTGCTGCACGCTTTCTTTTTTTTGTTGTTCTTTTTTGGTTCCAGACTGAAAGTCAAGAGACCAGAATTCCAGTCTGATCTTCCTAATTAGCCTCAGACAAGGCTGTGCTTGGTGGCTCCTAGAACAGGGACTGGATCTCACCTCGGCCACATGGACGGAGCGCAGGGCTGTGCTTCAGGAACGTGGTTTTTTGCTTTCACTCTGAAACATGCCACCTGGACAAGAGATTTTCTCTCTTAAGTCTCAGTTCCTTACACTGTGGATGAGCTATCCCTCCGAGTGTGACCTGCCTCACCCTTGTCTCCTATGTGGCTGCCCCAGAGGAGCTCTGGTCAGGAAATGTTCAGGGAACTCTGAAGTGAGATCTTCACTTGGAGACTCACAGCAGGCTACATTTGTATATTATAGCCTCTGAAAGTCCAATTAAAGACACCTACCTAACTTTGGTTAGGACCTTTCCCTGGTGGCTCAGATGTAAAGAGTCTGCCTGCAATACAGGAGACCCAGGTTCCATTGCTGAGTCAGGAAGATCCCCTGGAGAAGAGCATGGTAACCCATTCCAGTATCCTTGCCTGGAGAATCCCATGGACAGAGGAGCCTGGCAGGCTGTGGTCCATCCGTGGGGTCGCAAATGGTTGGACATAACTGAGTAACTAACACAGCTTTGGTTAACCCAAGGTTTCTTAAGCTCATTTGTGCCTGGGCCCCCCTCCTAGCTAATAACTATAGAGGGCTTCCCTGGTGACTCAGGGGTAAAGAATCCACCTGCCAATGTAGAAGACATGGGTTCAATCCCTGATCTGGGAAGACCCCAGATGACTTGGAGCAACAAAGCCCAAGTACTGTAACTATTGAGGTGTGCTCTAGAGTCCGAGAGCCGCAAGTTTTGAACCCCACACACCCTGGGGCCTGTGCTCTGCAACAAGTGAAGCCATCACAAACGAGAAGCCCATGCGCCCCAGAGAAGAACAGCCCCTACTCACCGCAACCAGAGAAAAGCCCATGCAGCAAAAAGACCCAGAACAGCCAAAATAAACAGAAAATTTTAAAGTAAACAAAAGTAACTGTAGAGATTTTATGTCATCATAACACCTTTTAGGAAACAGGAAGCTAAAAGATTTCTGTGTCTCATCAACTCTGACAAAGATTCGGTGATATTCCCATCACCCATTTGGAAAGATGTCACAGAGATGCCAAAGAATCCTCCATAGGATTCCTCACGGAGGACAGTGGCATGATGTGGTTACTATGTTTTAGGGTCTGGCTCTCAGTTTTGTGTATCTAGAATCTTGATCTAGTTAATGCATGTGTGATGGTTAATTATAGATGTCAACTTGGCTGGGTAACAGTGCCCAGATATTTAGTCAAACATTACTCTGAGTGTTTTTGTGAAAGTGTTATTTGGATGACATGAACACTTAAATCGGTGCACTTTGGGTATAGCAGGAGGCTGTCCATCCTGTGGGTGGGCCTTGAGTGAGGTGAAGGCCTGACTAGCACAGAGACCAACCTCCCCAGAGCAAGAGGGAATTCTGCCAGCAGATAGCCTTCAAACCTGAACTGCAATGCTGGCTCTTCTCAGGGTATCCAGCCTGCCAGCCAATCCTGCGGATTTGGGGCTTGCCAGCCTCTGTAATTGCATGAGCCAATTTCTTAAGATAAACGTCTCTCTATATCTATGTCTATATCTATACACACTTTCTATTCGTTCCATTCTCTAGAGAAGGCTAACATAACAGCCCCAAGAAAACAGACTCAGGGAACTGATTACATGAGCCAAATTCTGAAAGTGTTCAGCCTAGGGTCCTGTGTGTACTGTCTATCCTTTCCCCTTAAAAAAAAAAAAAATCTTAATGTAAAATATATTCAAGCCTGCAGGTGGCCAGGGTTCTGCATGCAAAGCTTTCTTTACTCTTTATCAAAATTGCTTTGCTACCACCAGTAAAACGGCAGTGGTTTTGGAAAAGCAGCATTTTTCTTTTCTTTTCTTTTTTGTCTGCGTGGTTATAGCATGTGGGAGGTCTTAGTTCCCCGACCAGGGATTGAACCCTTACCCCTGCAGTGGAAGTTCGCAGTCCCAGTCCCTGGACTGCCTGCAGTGGGGGCAATGTGGTCATGTTCCCCTCTTCTTTCCTGGGAGGCTGCCCTCCCCAGAACCTACACATGCTGATAAATTAAAAAATTATTGTATAACTAATGTATCAATACTGCTAATAGCGGCAACACTAACTTATATGCAAAACACTTTTATTTAATCATAGAGCAAGCATAGCATAGTAATTACCTACCCAATGGTAATTACCCTTTTATTATTTTTTAAACTTCTGTGAAAAGAAAGCATCTTAAATTGGAAAGAAACAATCCACG